>PVJH01023530.1:0-34649 GCA_004026705.1 Nesogale talazaci | reverse complement strand
ACTTTACTTTATACCCTTGCATTTAAAACTAGGTTTTTGATAATTATTGCCCTTGTAATTGGGTTAAGACAGGTAATTCCTCATAGTCTTGTTTCATGATAGTCACTCTAAAAAGTCATTGAGGAAAGTGACAAATATAGTAATTAATTTTTTCTTAAATGAATTCACCAACCCTTTGCCTTCGGTTAGAAAACAACACCGCTCCCCACACCAAAAACAAAAACAAAAACAGGAAACCACCAAAACAAACCCCACACAAACCCAGACTCAACGTCAGGGAGTGAAATCCAACATATATGAACTCTATAAGAGAGAGAACTCTCCCTGTGGGTTTGGGAGACTGCCAATCTCTGTGGAAGTCTTTCTCCCTCAGAGAGGGCGGTCGATTTGAACTACTGACCTCAAGGTAACTACATTACATTACGTCAAGGACTGGTTTTCCTTAAGAGTTTCTTTTGCATTGGGGTCAAGTTTGCGAGAGTGCTGTTGTGGTGCCAATGGGAGCGTATGCTCAGCTGAATTCTGAAGTGGAGTTTGGGGATCACCTGGATGAAAGGACTGCTAATCTACTGCTAATGTACCCTAAAGTGCCAGTTATTTACAACCTTGTATGAGTAAATGTCCATAGAAAGGATATGAGCACTGGAAGTGAGAAGTTCAAATGGAAACAGGAGAATTGCATCTTTTAATTCCTTGAAAAGTCATTACCTTCATAACTTTCATTACTTTCATTTGTTTGCTTGAACCCTTAAAAAGAAGGAAGAATCAGTAAATTGTGCATCACTCAATCCGCTTAAAGACTAAACTAAAAGAACCAAAGAGGATGACCGCTAAGTAGAGGCCAATATCTGTGGGGTAATCCGAGCTCTCTAACTCCTATGGACTAGGATCCAGTGCCCTCTTATGAGCCCATTGAAGGTACAAGGAGGGAGAATACAGACTCACAGTTGCGCTATTTCTCCTTTTTATGAATTGTTTCCTTTTTTGCTGTTTCTCTTATGTTTTGTACCATACACTTACATATTTCTCAAAATTCCTTCCCTGACATACTCCAAAGATGTCCTCTCCGTATCCCAACATGGTCTACTTCATTTTCAGTATCTTCTGAAGAGTTTGACTCTCTGCTAACAAAATGCTTTTTCTTTTTACAGGAGTTTCCATTTGCTATATTTAAGTTTTTCCTTTTTTTAAAAATATTGCATGTTCTGTGGAAAGTTGTTCCAAAAAATGCATGCATTTTTGGAAAGATGTGCCCCTCCATGTGGGAACAATGACATTTTACAGGCAGTACAAAGTTTATAGATTTTTAGATATTACACAGAATGATTGCTAAATTTGACTGAAATGAATTTGCTTGTGTTTCGTGTTTCCCATTAGTAGGTAGACAAGAAACTCAACTTGGCTTTCCTGGGTGCTACCTGGGAAAGGAAATCCGCTATTAATTTGTGAAAGGAAACTGTGGTGTAAATTCTGTTTGATTATTGATTGTTTGAATCTGTTCCCACCAATACTTCTGTGTCACTTGGTACCCATGCTGAAAATACTGGAATGAGCTGTGTGTCTGCTGCACTGTGGATCAGATAGATACGCTTTACATTGATGAGCACTTTTATGCTCCACTTCATTCTGTTTAGATTTGGCAAGGTATGGATTACTTTAGATAAACCTGGACACTATCAATTAACGTACTTGGTTCCTCTCGAGAGGTGCACGATTTGTGATGCCAGTTTGTGTACAATGTGAGAACAAGAGGGCCCCTCTCTTGGGATACACGGCTGAGGAAAACTTAGCAGCAGACAGAGTGTGTCCTTCCCTGACCCCGTGTCCTGCACCATGGTGGTCCTGGCTGAATAATCAGAGTGAACACAGTCTCCCAGGACTCTAAACCCTTCATCTCTACAAAATCCACTTCCTGGGCTTCCCCTGGCAGGTTCCTTAATTCCTTCAGCTGAAGAAAGTACTTTCTGTTCCTGGGGTTTGTGGTTTGTTTCTAGGCATACTCAAGCATACAAACAGAGAAGGCTTGTGCTGTCAATGACCTTTCACATGGTAAATGGAGCCTGGACACTCCAGTCCCCACTAACTTACCGGTGGCAGCATGGAGAGGAGCGGGAAGAGTGGCGTGGCCTCTGGAGTCTGCGCCAATATAAGAAACCGCTGATTTTCCTGAAGGTACACAAGTACACAGAGTGAGTATGTGATAGGAAACGCAGTGAAAGAATCCACAGTTTTATTTTGGGGAAACCAGCCAAATTCAAGAAACACAAACTCACCATACTTTTGTGGAGACCCTGTTGAAGATTTAAAATAGAAACATAGAATGAAATTTACATGGAAAGGGAAAGAATTAAACTCTATCTTCCACACCCAAAGACTACAACAGAATCTCAATTTGACATTCAAAAGTACAATCATTGACTCCTCCTCACAAGTTGCTGTTGATGGAGCATTTTACAAGATGAGTCTCAGCAGACATCAATGAACACAAATTTTATAGGACACATCCTTTGTACCAGTGTCCCAGGGGATAAGTGTTTTTCTCTTTCAGACATTTTTGATATGAGGCCATTGGTATCTATGAGTGGAAATATGTAGGAGGCCTGTCTGTTTTTCAGATGAAAGCCTTACTGACTGTGGGGAGATTCTTTACTTAAATACTGTATTCTTCATGGTCAAAATGAAATTGGCAATGGGTAATTCTTTTTGATTCCACCTGTAATGCATATTTCTTTAGGGATGTCTCCCATAGATGTAATTTTTCCCTTTTATGCTTTGATTCAAAAGAAAAATGCTCTTCTAGGGATTATTTTTTATAAATTATATATATCAAAAGAGCCCTTCATCCCACAATTTTCACCACAGTTTTATTAATAGATCATGAAGAGTGGTGGGAGTATAAGGCAGTAGATAAAGCTACTGGAGATGAGAAAGGATGAGTTGCTCTTGTGAGCTCTAGAGAGAGGATTAAAAATAGGTTGTGGATGTTGTGATTTTGTAAGAATGAACTAGTAGGGGTTTCAGTTCCAGAGTGCTCACTGAATACATCACTAGCAGATCATCTCCATCAGTCAGGATGTAAACATGAGGAAGAAAACCCGGGTGGCCATCATTGTGGAAAATATCTCGGTGGTTATTTCTCTGAAAACTGCTAAAAGGCAGGGGCTGTGAGAAGGGACAGTGAGAGGGTAGAGAATGCCAATGTGCCCCCTGGACACTGAGTGCTTGGTTCCAGCTGCCAGCTTCGTAGATTCCTGGTGGTTCTCATGCTACCTCCACATGATACCAGAAGCTCAATGTGGATCACCTTTCCCTTCATCTCCATTTTGACCCATGCTAAATTTGGAAAGCTTCTACCACGTTTCCCTGAAAATAAGACCTACGCACAGAATAAGCCCTAGCAGGATTTTTAAGTATTGGTTCAATATATGTCCTGCCCTGAAAATAAGACATAGTGATGGCGTGGCAGCTGAGTTTATCTGCACAACCCATGCATTGTGTCCCAGAAAGGTGAGGGAGAGGGATAGCCCTTTCATCTGCCCTAAGGTGACCTTTCTTCAGACTCTTGATATTGCAGTAAACAAAACATTCTTAGACCACCCACACATGGAAATCAATGACTTAATTTAAAGTAGAATGTAAAGAAATCAGCGTGGAAACTTTGTGAAGAGTAGCTTGCAAGAGGTTGTAATTTGGGTGAAGAATTCATCTGATAAAATCACTGGTAATGTTGCTACCAATGCACTCCGAGCAGGTATATGTATATGTGGTGCTCATGTAATGAGAGCTATATTGCCTGACATGAGAGATTGGAGATAGTATTTCTGAAAGAAATACAGGCTCAAGAAATTCAGGATGGAATTCAGGATTTGCAGTGTAAAGTTGTGTTCCAGAAGATGATGACTAAATTGTTTGAATAAGAATAGATTGCTGTACTCAACTTAAAAAAGAAATAACTTGTCGCCTGAAAACAAACCCCAGGTTGCCATTCTTCTTGAGAACTTGTCTTATTTATGGGGAAACATGGTATGTCTTTCTGCTATTGTTTACATTTGAGTTCTCTCAGCACTAATCTGGATTTTGCTTTGGTATTTTAGGGTTTATGTTGTTGGTGTTTCAATTATCTCAATACTTTTCTATGTATGAATTTCAGCTTTGGTTAAATGATAAGAGGTGGTAACTTGGTAATGCTTACTTGGGGACTTTGCAATGGGGTGGGAGAACAATTGGGATTTGGAAACAATGACGCCAATGTTCTAAAATTGGTGGTGGTTCTTTAAATATTATTTAATTGAATTATTGAAATAGGAAACATAAAATAATGCAGAAGCAATCACCTTGCTTAAGCAGTAAAATTTAAGCGAAAATAGATGCAGTCATTTACAGTAAAGCAACAGTGTGGAAAATGTGTCTGTGATGGTTTTCTCCCCAGCTACTCTTTCATCAGCACGTTGAAGATTCAGAGCATTCACAGTGAGGGAGATCACACGGTCACCATCTTGATCCTTCTCTTATAGTTATACTGTACCCACATGGAATTTTCAAATGTCCTTGCTTGGCTTCCCCTAAAGACTTCCCTGAATGTCCCAAGCTGATCTACGCCCTTCCATTCTCCTCTGCAGTGTGTCCCTCCTCTGCCAGTGAAATATTTTGTGATTTCGGTTTCCTAAAACCTGGCAAAGGTTTTCATATTCTTTGAAATGTTTGTGTATGTGTACAAAAATTATGCAATTTTGCAAATCCTTACCCCCTTAGGATGGAAACATGACCTTGTTTGGTCAATGTACATCTCGTACATTTTAAGACACTTTAGCTAGTGATTGGCACAATTGAAGAGGGACGAATTTGCTCTTGGTTCATGTCTTCAATTTCCAGGTGACAGGAAACTCACCTCCATTTGTCTTGATAAGCTCTGGGAAAAGAAAGCAGAAAACGCTTTATGAAGGAAAATATGACCTAACTCTTTATTGAATATTGATTATTTGCAAATTATTCCCAATGATATTGCTGTATGACATTGTGTACACGCATCAAATAAAGTGGTGGCATGAGCTTCCTCCCTGCAGTAAACTGAATTTTGCATGACTAATATTGGTATGAGATTTGATTAAAAATTTAATATGTTCATTTTGTTTATCCTCCAGAAATTCATTCATCTTGCCGTTTTGACCTGTCATGGATTATTTTGTGTAGTAGACAGATGAAAATGTTCCAAATTGCATATGATGTAAATTGTGCTAACCTTCTTGTCATGATTGAACTGTGAAATAACAGTAAGTATACATAAATTTTTTGATCAAACTGCTTAAGTACCACCAAAATAGAAAGTGTAATGAAGACATTTACAGTAGAGCAAAACATTACTGGAAAAATAGATGGCACAGAGAATTCACCACAAGCGAGATTATGTGTTCAGTCTCTTGATATTTCCCTTATACTCCTACCATAGAACTATCAGTTTTGAAACTTCTTTTATTTATTGTTTCTTCTAAATATTTTTTCTGTGTACCCTAACCTCGTCTACTTGATTTTGAATTTTCTCTACTTTGTGCTCCTCTTCTCACACCAAAATATTTTGGGATATTGATAGGAGTTTTAGTTTGGTAATAATTTTTGTAAATAGTTTCATACTTTGGAGACGTTATTGAAAATTTCATGCCAAATTATATGCATATTTGATATTATATGCATCCTTATGATGAAAGCATGCCATTATTCAATGAGTATAAAGAGTGCACATTGTCAGACCCTTTAGATCATGATTAGCAAATTTGAACTGAAATGAATTTGCTCTTGTTTTCTGTCTTCAATGCAGGAGGATGGCAAGAAACTCACCTTCAAAAGTCTGCCTAAGTTCTGAAAAAAGAAAATAGACAATGCTTTATGAAGGAAATTTTCAATTAACTTTTGTGTAATTATTGCTTATTTACAATTTGCTTCCATCACTATTGCTCTATGACATTGTTTTCAGGAGTATCATATTATAATGAATGCTGTGTCTGTCATAAACTGAAAGAGATATGATTGATGTTGATATCAAATGGATTAAAACCATGATATGTTCATTTTATTTATCTTCCTCAAATCCATTCAGTTGAGAGTTTCGCATGACATGGTTTACTTTATGTAGATATTCATGTTAACAATTTATGAACAAGTTAAAATACATAGATTTGATTCATAATTCGACTTTTAACATTTTTCTCTTTCTAATTATCAATAATTTCATTTTAAAATCAGTATGAATTTCAGTAAAGTGGAAGTATCCATGAGGTAATTTAATTTTTGTGTAATTTGAGATGCTATGTGCTCTAATCTGTGACCATCTAAAAGTAATTTTTCATCATCAATTTTTTTGTTATGTGGATTAAAATGACACTCACCTATAAAACTTAAACTTCGCTCTGGAAAAAAAAGAGTGCAAAAGTAAAATTAAAATAATTAGAAATAAATATGTATGAGAAGTAATTGAAATTCAATTCCATTATTCATAGACAAAATTTCCGTTCTACTCATCACCATGATATTGAAGGAGCTACTTTTACATATTGATCTACTTATTTCCCTAGAGCTACAGCACTTGTATTCATGTAAGGAGATAGACCTATCATTTTCTGTGTAAGACAAATTAGAAATATTGAGAGAAATAATTAGGACGAAATTCTTTGTTTTTAGTGTCTGTCTTGGTTGTTGGCATTGTGAAGCTGTTTCTGACTCACAAATGACACTATGCACAAGCCAAAAGCACACTGCTCATCCTTGTGCGATCCTCACAATGATTGCTTGCTTTCAGTAATAACAAGTTACTTACAGCTTTGTGTTTATATAAAACTAGGCTTTCTCCCACTATAACCCTTGAAACTGGCTTAGGCAAGTCATTCACCACAATCTTTCTTTATGATAGTCATTATAAAAAGTGATTGAGCAAATTTGGAAATAAAGTAATTGGGTTTCAATTAAATTAATTCACTCAGCCAGTTTCCTTCATTTAACAAAAATCTTCAAAGATGAAACTTCCTGTGAGTGACCTGAATCCTATCATACCAACTCTATAAGACAGAGTAGACCTGGACCTTTGAGTTGAGAATACTGTATCTTTTTGTGGAAGTATGAAAGCCTTGCCTTTTTTCTCACAGAGAGGCTGGTGGTTTTGAACTGCTGACCTTGATGTAAGAACATTGCACTCATAAACCAAGGATGGATTTTCCTTAAGACTTTCCTTTGTATTGGGCTGAAGTTTCCAAGACTTCTTCTGTGTTGCAGAGAGTCAAATATGCTCACCTGACCAGTGAAATGGACTTTTGGGTTCATCTCTAGTACCTCATAGGAAAGGGCTGATAATCTACTCTCAAAAGTAAGTCATTCAAAATCTTTCACATTAGAGGGACATGTCTGACCAGAGCATATGGGTTCAAATGAATGGGGTGGAAGAGAGTGGAGCACATCCTGAATCACCAAGTCTTGGGGATGATCTTCCCATTCAGAATAGTCTTTGCTCAGAGAGGACCAGATGGCCAGCTCCATTGTGGACATGACATCTTTTGCTGACCCAAGATCCTACAGGGGACAACACTGGAGACACAGTGTCTGGATTGCAAAGGTCTGACCCTGCCACACAGAGGAAAACACCAAGAGCATGTAGAAGAACCACAGGGGTGGCGGCAGGGTGTGTGTGTGGGGGGGGGGCAAAGCATGGAGTTCTTGAGGGTGTACCAAGGATAGATATGGGATCCCTGGCATGGAACCCATCAGCTTCAAATGGATGTCACTTCTAAAGTGCAGCCAACAGACCGTGGACTATTTACAGGTTTTGCTTTAGTATTATTATTTATTTATATAACTTTCTGGACATGTTTTTTTTCTTGTTGTTGTCATTCTTTCATTTTCTTTTGTCACTTCATCTTCCTATGTCTTATATTATTATCTCTGCAGGTCTATGTAGATCAGATACCCTGGCTGAACAGTTTGGAGGAGAAAACAATGGGACTGATGGCTCCCAGGAGAGGGGGAGGTGGGGGGAAGGAAGTGGTGTTGACCAACCCAGGGACAAGGGAACAACAAGTGATCCAAAATAAGTGACAAGGAGGGAGTCAGAGGCTTGGTAGGGATTCATCAAGGGTAGGGTAGCTCAGAGAAATTACTGAAAACCGGTTGTAGGGTGAGTATGATAGTAGGACAGGAGGGACGTAAAAGGAAATAGAAGAAAGCAATAGGAGGCAAAGGGCATTTGTGGAGATCTAAATACATAGGTATTAAATATATAGGTAAATGCACACATATTTACATAGGTAAATATACTTATATATGATGATGAGGAAATAGATTTTCATTCACATATGTATAGGTTCAGCATGAAGGCAATGGATGAGCCTTGGGGCTCCAGTCAAGTACTTCTTCAATGCAAGAACACTTTGTTCTATTAAAGTGTTATTCCATGATGCTCACCTTCCCGACATGATCACTGAAGCCAAAAGTGTGCATATGTATTATTTTGACGAAATCTGATTGTGCTAGAATATCAAAAGATGTAGCATCTGGGGTACTAAAGGCTTGAGCATAAACAAGCAGCCATCTAGCTCAGGAGCAACAAAACCCATCATAAAAGAAGCTCACTTGCCTGTGCGAATATGAGGTGCTGAAACAATCAGGCATCAGGCATCAAAGAAAAAATACCAAAATCAATGGACCAATTGACACCCGATATCACTGGAGACAGATGGATACAGAGGCAAACAGAGTAGTAGAAAAGATGGTGGCCAGCTACCAAATGATTGAATGTCTGGACTCTCAAGGACTCGAAGATAATAGAGTCACCATTCAGCGCAGAAACAGCAAAGCCCACGTGGAAGAAGCACACCAGCATGCGTGATCAAGAGGGGCCAAAGGGAGCAGGTATCGAGCATCAAAGAACAAGAATCACATCATTACGAATGAGGGGGAGATCAGGGTGGGGACCTAAGGCCCACTGGTAGGTAATTGGTCACCCCTTTACAGGGGAGTCATGGGGAGGAGACCAGTCAAGGTGCAGCTGGGCAATGATGATGCATATAAGTTTCCTCTAGTTCCTGAAGTCTCCCTCACCCCCAACAATCATGGTCCCAACTTTACCTTACAAATCCAGATGGACTGGAGAAGGTACACTGGTGGAGAGGTGAGCTGGAGATATGGGGAAATCAGGAGGGGTGAGCCCCTTCGGGCCAGTGGTTATATTGGAGCTGCTGGAAGGGTGGAAAGAAGGTGGGGTAGAGAGACGGAACCAACTGCAAGGACACACACATAAGCTCCTATTGGAAGGGAGGGCATCAAAGGAGTGGGTTGGGGAGAGGTCAGGCAGTGTAAGACATGACAGAACAATAACAATGTATAAAGTATTGAGGGTTGGTGCAAAGGAGAGAGCAGGGGAAAGGGGAATGGATGGAAAAGCCCATACTAGGGGCTCAAGGGAAAAGTGGATGATTGTAAAATGATAATAGCAGCGGGCATGTGAAGGTGCCTGGCACAGTATGTTTATTTATGTATAGTGAAAGATGATGTACAAGCCCCCAATAAAATGATTTAATAATGAAAAAGAAAGGATTTGGAAATGAGATCTTCAAAAACCAAACCAAAAAAAGTCATCATTTCCTTCCTTCCTTCTGCCCTATCTTCTTCCTTTTATCATTCCTTCCTTCATTCTCTGTGTACATGACATTAAATATTGCATGAATATGCTTTTAAACAATTTAACAATGAGGTAAAAGAAACAGAGAGGGGCTGAGCTCTGGTGGCGTAAGTGGTTGGGTGTGGCACTGCAGCCTGCGGGAGTGGCAGTTCAAATCCAGCGGTGGCTCTCAGGAGCAGCATTGGGTAGCGCCCACAACCACCAGAGGCAGTGATGCCCACAAACAAAACAAAACAAAAAAGAAAGAAACAGAGAGAGGTTAGGAAAAATGTGGACCAATTATGTTCTGGAAAATGGTGGATCTGCTTCAGTAGAGAGAGAGAACATAATCTTCCAGGCCTCTAAGCACATCACCTTTGCAAAATCATTTTGCAGAACTTGCCCTGTGAATTCCACTGTTGGCTCCTTGGGATTCCTCTGGGCCCATGTGCTACCTCCAGCAGATACCAGGAGAATGGAACATCTCCTTTGATTTCCATTTCGACCCATTAAATATTATTGAGTTTTTCTGCTTTCTTGCTTTTCTATTTCACTGTGGTTTTCCCTGCTTTCATTTGTGATTTGTTCTGGATTTTTTTAATTTACTTTTTTAAAAAATCTTTTTTATGTAATAAAACCGGTTTAGGGTTTTTTTGTAGAGACAGTAGCTGGTTTGATTATTACTTGGAGGTTTGATAAGGGGTGTGTGAAATTAATGGGGGTATGGAATCAGTGGTAATTAGAAAAAAGAAATTTTTCTAAAACTGAATTTAAAGAATGATTCTTTTTCTTGAGATCAATTAACACTAAAATAAAACAAAGAATATTGGAAGACCTTTACATTAGAGGGCAATCTTAATTGGGAAAATCAGTGCTTTCTAATCCCTATGGAGTGCTTTCCTGTGACTCTTTTGTGTGCACACTGAATGTATTTGACACATAAAGGAGGTCAACCTCAAAGTCACAACCTTGATATTTTTGTTATTTTGTTATAGATTTATACTCTATACCTATGCATTCTTCAAGTTACCCATTTGTCCCCCTTTCAATAGTTCCTCTTTCTCTCAACTGGTCTTTTTCTTCCTTTTCAGTCTACTCTGTGATTCCCTCCCCTCCACCAAAACCATTTATGATTTCAAGGAGGTTCAATTTTCTAATAGTTACACCAATGATTTCATATTCTGGATAAAGTTCCTGGATTCTTTTAGAAAAAAATCATACATTTTCAAAATTTTGTTGCTTTTAAGATATGTGCATATGTATATGTTCCATATATGTTCCATATAAACCATAGACAGTTTTAAACAATTATCAACATTTATTTGGTGAGGATTGACATCTATCATTTGATTCAGCTAATGAATAATAGAATTACAAGGTACTTATGTATCAATAGCTATACTTAAACAATAGAATGAAGGAAGTAGATGAAGGCATGTACAATAGAGGAAAATACTTGTTGGGAAAAAGCAATACTCTAATGCCTATGGAATGCTGTCTTGTTACTCTCTTGTGTGCACATTGAATATATTTTGCATTCACAAAGGGGGAAATTACATGCTCAGTATTTAGATATTTATGTTATATTTTTACCCTGTGCCTATGCATTTTTCAAATTACCTCGCTTGTTCTCCTTTAAATATTCCCCTTTAATCTCATAGCTCTCTCTTTTTTCCCTTTTTTATCACCTTGGTAGTGTGCCCTACACTCTGCCAAAGTGCTTGAGATTTCACAGGAGTTGCAGTTTGTTAATAAATTTATGAAAAATTCCATATTATATGTAAAGGTTTTGGATATTTCACAAAAATTACATATGGTTTAAAATGTTGTCACTGCTTTGGATTTGTGCATAACATCTGTTGATATATGTCAAACAGACAGTAAGCATAAATCTTAGACATTTATAGACCTTTGGAAAGTGATTGGAAAAATTGAAATGGAACGAACTTCCCCTTGTGTTTATTTTCATTAGGAAGAAAATGATAAGCCCATTTCAATAATGAGCTCCTCTCTGGGGGAAAAGCAGACAATAGTTTATTAGTGAAAATTGCAAACTATATTATATATATATATATATATATATATATCCCACGAGTGATTCTGTAGAACATTGCTGACAGACTTAAAATAGTGGAATGGGCTTTAATTCTTTAAGCTCTAAATCTGCCAAAAACTGAATTTAGTACCATGTAAATTAATAAGAAAGAGGGATGTTATGATCTTATTTATGCTCCAAATAATTCTGCATAGAGTTTGGCATGATATGGATTACATCATACAGATACTATTATTAACAATTAAAGAAGTTTTTTGTTTTTGAGATTGATCCATACTTGATGCCAATGAGTACAGGCTACTAGAACCAGAGGAACCTCTTCCTGTGATAGAATGCTGACTGAGACGAGGAGGGGACACAATGTCCACTCTCATGGCCTTGTGTTTGGGCCAATGAAGAGCTCCCTAGGTGGATCTGCCTGAATAGTGAGAGTGAACACAATCTCCCCGAGGCCTAAGCACAGTGTCTTTGCAAAATCCTTTTGCAGAATCTGCCTTATGAGTTTGTCTAACTCATTCAGCCAATGAAAACACTTTTCCTGAAGTGTATGAGTTGTTTCAATGAATTCTCAAGCTTAGAAATGGAGAAGGTATTTGTTATCTCTGAAATATCCCATGGTGAATGGCTTCCAGAGAGTCCAGTGCCCACTGACTTGGACATGAGAGAATATTGATATTGTGGGAATGCTGCTGTGACAGCGAGAGTCTGGGTAAATAACAGAAGCTCAACTGAGACTGTGAAGAGTGCAGAATCATGTGGAGTGGGAAAGGAATGTGAACACTTGCGGGGAAGTATTCCACAAAATTACATTAGATAACTCAAGAAAATCCAAGAAAACAAACTTACCTATGTGTCCTGGAAGTGTTTCTGCAAAAACAACAATAACAATAACTAATAATAATAAAAGAAGGCAATGTATCACTCACATAAATAAAAAGCACTATTTGGGATCCTGGAGTAAAATTATCTACTACTTATTAGCTACTATTTGTGAATTCTTTTGCTATTCAAGGATTAATAGACAGCATGAGAAAAAATGTTATAGCACATCTTCTTAACCAGTGACACTACAATAATTCGCTACTTCTAATTGGATAGGCGTTTTTCTATATTTAATGACTTTTTACGGGCAGGCCTTTGGAAGTTAATAATCAAATTTTGGAAGAAGAATTCCTGTTTTAGAAAAATGAACTGAGGAATCTTTCTTCACTATTGGAAAATAAGTGTTCAAAATCAACAAATACTAGACTGTGAAGTGTACATTTACCATCATTTTCACCTGATGACTCAATCCATAGGCAGTTTGCTAGGTCTTTTATCAGATGAAAGAGAATCCTGCTATCAGTAACATATCTCAGGGAATGACATGAAGCATTTTTTTAAGGACTCTCTTGCTTCTATTTTAATTTTGTAATAATCAGGTATTGACTACAGAGGGATATCAACCCCTATGTCAAGTACATATAATACTTGCACCTTTGAATTTCGAAGATAGGTTTATTACTATTGCAATACAAATTGTTGATAATATTCCGCAGTAGGTAAAGCACACAATACTTACTAAACATGAGTTTCCACTTCTGAGATGTAGAAACAGGATACCAATGGGTTGGAAAAGTATGAAATCTCAAATATGAATGGATGGAGACACTGCTTCTAAATAGATCAGTGACCCCATGGCAAGCAAATCCTCTATAGGTGTCAAAATGAAAACGTCAACAGACAAACCAGTTGGCGAGCAATCTTGGAAAATGACGCAATTGCCTAGTAACTGTAATTCCCCAAATGGCAGAGGCTGTCAGAAGGGCTTGTAAGTGAGAAGGGAAGGCCCATGTGTCCTCTAGATACCAAGCAGTTTGACCAACTGCGGGCTCCCTTTGCTTCTGCCTAGTCATGAGCGAATTCTAATTGGTTCAAGTAGGTCAAGGGGCAACGCCTTATCATTAGGTCTTCACTTTTTTTCTCTTTAAAATGTGTTCTAGTTTTTCTTCATTCTTCTCTTTCGGATCATGCTCACACTGTTTTGGTTTTAATAGTGTTGGATTCTTTTGTTTGATTTGGTTTTCTTTTTCTGATTTTTTTTCTGTAAAATAAATGCAGATTTGGTCAATCAATCGAGCTTGTAACAGGATTGATGACTACTTGGATTATGGCAAGTGGGTGTGGGGGTGAATGGGGGATTAGTAACAGTGAGTAGAAAACACCAGAAAGTGTTCTAAAATAGACTTTGGTGATGATTTCAAAACTCTTTCTCCTATGATTGAATTATGGAGTATTAGGAAATATAAACAAATAGTGTGCCAATCAAACTGTTTAAAAAACAGCGTAAAAGCTAGAATAGAGGAAAATAATCGCAATAGAAAGAAAACATTAGTTTGGAAAATCAGTGGCAATTCCTATGGCATGCTTTCCTTCTGCACTTTAATTAGTCCTGTGAATGCATTTGCATTCACAAAAAGGAGATTACATATCCACTGTCTCAATTTATCTGTTGTATATTTACCAGGCACCTATGCATGCTTCAATCACCTTGCTGGGATTCCCTATACAGTTCCTCATAATCTCCTAATCAGTTGTTCTTTCTTGTCAACATACTCTGCAGTGTGTCCCTCTGCTGCCACCAAGATAATTTGATTTTGCAACACAGTTTATTCCCTAGCAAGTTTGAAAAGGTTTTCATATTCTTGAATGATTTATGGCAGTTTATAAATATGCACATATTTTTTGAAATTATGTGACTTTGTAGGATGGGAGCAAAACATTGTTCAGTACACATAAGGTTTAAATAGTCTAAGAAATTTTAAAAGGTGATTAGCAAAGTTCATTGAGATGAGTTTGCTTTGGTTTTGTGTTCATTCTGGACAATGACAAGAAACTCAAATTACTGGGTCCACTTGAGAAAGGATATTATGTATGATTTTATGAAAGTAGAGTGTGAATTAGATTCTGATTATTGATTGTTTACATATATCCCACCAGTACATCTGTGTGGCATTGTACCCAGGCTTAAAACATTGAAATGAACTTCTGTCAGCTGTACTCTGAATTCGATGTGATTTATAGTGATAGTAAATGAGATTAAAATAACGACAGGATTACCTTATATATGGCTGCTCACATTATTCTGTTTAGATTTAGGCATGATGTGGATTACTTTATACAAATACTAATATTAGCAGTTAGTGAACTTGCTTGTTCTTGAGAGCAGGACCATACCTGATGACAGTGCTTAGAGACTGCAAGACCTAGAGGGACCACCTCTTGGTTTATGATGCTGAGAAAAACTCAGGAGGAGAAATGATGTACACTTTCATGATCCTGTGTTCTGTATAACGGTGGACCTGCCTGAATAGAGAGGGTGAACATAGTATCTCAGGGCTCTAAGCACATCTTTGAAGAATACACTTCCAGAGATTTTCCCTGTGAATTTCAGCTACTGGCTCCCTGGGATTCCTGATGGCCCACATGTTAGCTCCAACAAATGAAAGGAGTTCAGAATGGAATACCTACTTTGATCTCAATTTTGACCAACTTCAAATTTCTAGAAAGTTCAGGTTTTTCTGCTTTCTATTTCACTGTGGTTTGTCTGCATTAATTTGTACATTGAGTGGGATCTTTTTTATTCTTATTTGTTTAAATTTTGAGAACATTTTTCTGTCGAAGAAATCCAGCGTGGGTTAATTTATAGAAAAAAAACTGTATTAAGGGTTACTTAGGGCTCTGATAAGGGGGTATGGGAGTTGGAAGATGAAAATGTTCAAAATAGAATCTGATGTAAATTGTGCAACCCTTTTTCTCATGATTGAACTGTGAAATAGCAGTAAGTATGCATACACTTATAGATCAAACTGCTTAAATATCAACAAAACAGAAAGAACAGAGAAGACATTTACAGTAGAGGAAAACACTAGTAGGGAAAGTTGATGGTACAGAGAATTCACTCCAAGGGAGATTTTGTGTTCAATCTCTTGATATTTATGTCATATTTCTACATATTTCTACCATACAACTATGAATTTTTCAAATTACTTTGATTTATTCCTTCCTCTACCTATTTTTTCTGAGTATTTTGACCTGGTCTACTTCCTTTTCTATATCTTGTTCTGTGTGGGCCTATTCTCACCCCAAAATATTTTGGGGTAATCACAGGAGTTTCAGTTTGGTAATAATTTTGTAAATAGTTTCATACTTTGGAAAAGTTAATGAAAATTATACCCCAGAATTATATGCATATTTCAAACTATATGCCTTCCTATGATGGAAGTATGACATTCTTCAAAAATATAAATAGTGCACATTTTGAGACCCTTTAGATAGTGATTGGAAAATTTGAACTGAAATGAATTTTCTCTTGTTTTCTGTCTTCATTGCAGGAGGATGAAACTCACCTTCAGAACCCTGTCTAAGGTCTGAAAAAAGAAAATAGACAATGATTTATGAAGGAAATTTTCAACTAACCTTTTTTGATTATTGGTTAATTACAATTTATTTTCATCAATATTGCTCTATGACATTGTTTTCAGGTTTATCATATTATAATGAATGTTGTGTCTGTCATAAACTGAAAGAGATATGATTGATGCTGATATCAATGGATTAAAACAATAATATGTTCATTTTATCTATCCTCCATAAATCCATTCAGTTAAGAGTTTGGCCTGACATGAATTACATTATGTAGATATTAATGTTATCAATTTATGAGCAAGTTAAAATACATAGAGTTGGTTCATAATTCTGCTTTTCACATCTTCTCTCTTTTTAATTAGCAACAGTGTTATTTTTAAATTAGTAGGAATTTCAGTAAAGTGGAAGTACCCATGAGATAATTTAATTTTTATGTAACTTGAGATGCTATGGCTACACTCTCTGACCATCTAAAAGTCCTTTTCCATCAGCTATTTTCTCCATAGGTGGATTAAAATGACACTCACCTGTAACACTTGAACATCGCCCTGGAAATAAAAAGAGTAAAAAAGTAAATTTTAAATAATTGAAAGCAAGTATGTATGAGAAGTAAATGAAATCCAATTCCATTATTCGTAGACAAAGCTTCTGTTCTACCAATCACCATGATATTGAAAGAGTTGCTTTTACATGTTGACTTAATTAGTTCCCTAGAGCTACAGCATTTGTATTCATGCAAGGAGATAAACCTAGCATTTTCTGTGCAAGACAAAGTAGAAATATCGAGAGAAATAAGGACAGAATTATTTGTGTTTTTATTTTCTGTCTTGTTGTAGGTGTTGTGGAGTTGTTTCTGACACATAAAGGACAACAGAGAAGCAAACAACACACTGCTCATTCCTGTGCTATCCTCACATTATTGCTTGGTTTTACTTATAACAAGTTATAGCCTTTTGCTTATAGAAAACTTGGATTTCTCCCATTATAACTCTTGAAGTTGCATTAGGCAAGTCATTCACCACAATACTTCTTTATGGTAGTCATTATAAAAAGTGAATGAGCAAATTTAGAAATAAATTAATTGGGTTTCAATTAAATTAATTCACTCAGCCAGTTTCCTTCATTTAAAAAAAAACCTTCAAAGATGAACCTCCTTGCCAGGGAGCTGAATCCTACTATGCCAACTCTATCAGACAGAGTAGATCTGGACCTTTAAGTTGAGAATACTGTATCTCTTTGTGGAAGTAAGAAAACCTTGTCTTTCTCCCACAGAGAGGTTGGTGGTTTAAAACTTCTGACTTTGATATAAGAACATTGCATTCATATACCAAGGATTGGTTTTCCTTAAGACTTTCTTTCATATTAAGATGAAGTTTCCAAGACTTTTTCTGTCGTGCAAAAGGTCAAATATGCTCACCTGACCAGTGAAATGGACTTTTGGGTTCATCTGTAGTACCTCATAGGAAAGGGCTGATAACCTACTCTCAAAAGTAAGTCATTGAAAATCTTTCATGTGAGAGGGACATGTCTGACCAGAGCATAAGAGATCAAATGAAAGGGGTGGAAGAGAGAGTGGAATGCATCCTGGCCCACCAAGCCTTGAGGATGATCTCCCCACTCAGAACAACCAACACACAGAGAAGACCAGATAGCCAGCTTCAATATGAGACATGACATCCATTGCTGACCCAAGATCCTACAGGGGACAACACTGGAGACCCAATGTCTGGATTGCGGATGGTCTGACCCTGCTACACAGGGCGTGTAGAAGAGCCAAGGGATGAGGGAGCACAGCATGAAGTTCTTGATGGAGTGCCAAGGATAGATTGGGGATCCAGGGAATGGAACCCTATCAGACTCAAAGGGAGGTGACTTCTAAAGGTCATCAGACAGACCTTGGTTTATTTACAGGTTTTGCTTTATTATTATGATATTTATTTATTTATATAACCTTCTGGACATTGCATTTTCTTCTTGTAGTTATTGTTTCATTTTCTATTGTCACGATCTTCCTATGTGCTTGGGCCTCCACTCATGTACTTCTTCAATGCAAAAACACTTTTTTTCTATGAAAGCAACACTCCATGATTCTCACCTTCCCAAGTTGATCACTGAAGCCCAAAGTATGCATACATATGTACTATGGAAAAGAAAGTTGATGGTGCCCAGCTACCAAAAGATGTAGTAACTGGGGTCTTAAAGACTTGAAGGTAGACAAGTGGCCATCTAGCTCAGAAGCAACAAGCCGACGTGGAAGAAGTGCACCAGCAAGTGTGACCATGAGCTGTGGAAGGGGTTGGGTATCAGAAATCAAACAGCTAAACATTTTATTATTTTAAATGAGGGGGAGCATAGGTTGGGGATTCAAAGTCCATCTGTAGATAACAGAATTTCCCTCACAGATTGGTTGAAGGGAGGAGATGGATCAGTTAGGGTCCAGAGTATCAATGACGAATTATAGGACTTTCCTCTAGTTCTCAATGTTTCTTCCTCCCCACTATCATGATCCCAATTCTACCTTACAGATCTGCCTAGACCAGAGGATGTACACTATTACAGATAGGAGTCAGAAACATAAGGAATCCAGGACAGATGATCTCTTCAGGACCAGTGGTGAGGGTGGCGATACGGGGGAGGGTAGAAGGAAGGTGTGGTAGAAAGGAGGAATGGCTTATAAGAATCTAAATATAACCTCTTCCCTGGAGTATGGACAGTGAGGAAGTGGGTGAAGGGAGACATTGGACAGTGTAAGATATGATGAAGTAATAATAATTTATAAATTATCAAGGGTTTATGAGGAAGGGGAAGAATGAGGAGCACATGCCATGGGTTTAAATAGAAAGCAAAGGCCATGGCATTGATGAGGGCAATGGATGTACAAATGTGCTTGACACACAATGGACTTATGCATCAGTTGTGATAATAGTTGTATGATCCCCCAATAAAAGGATTTAAAAAAGAAATAAACATTCTAAAACTAAAAAAATGAAAAGAAAATCTTGCATTAGTACATGTCCATTGAAAGGATATTGAAACATGTTCAAAAAACAAACTAAAGAACGTCAACATTTCCTTCCTTCTTCCCTACCTTTTCCCTTTTATTACTCCTTCCTTTGTCCTCTGTGTACATAGCATTAAATCCTCCATGAATCTGCTTTTAAACAATGTAAGAATGATGTAAAAGAAACATAGAGAGGTTAGGAAAATGTTTGGACCAATTATGTTGTGGAAAATGGCGGATCTGCTTCGGTAGGGAGAGAGAACATAATCTGCCAGAACTCTAAGCACATCACCTTTGCAAAATCCTCTTGCAGAACTTGCCCTGTGAATTCCAGCTGCTGGCTCCCTGGGATTCCTGCTGGTCCACATGCTTCCCCCAACAGATACCAGGAGCTCAGAATGGAGCACCTTCTCCTTTGATCTCCATCTCAAATTTATTGAACCTTTTTGCTTTCCAGCTCTCTATTTCACTGCGGTCTTCCCCACTTTAATTTGTCATTTGTCCTGGAATTTTTGTTAACTTTACTTGTTTCCTTTTTTCTAAATCTTTTTCTATGTAAGAAATCCAGTAAAGGTTTTTTTTTTTTTTTTTTTTTTGTAGAGATAACAACCGGTTTAATTGTTACTTGGAGGTTTAATAAGGGGGCATGAGATTACAGGGAATCAATGAGAACTAGAGAAAAGAGATTTTTTTCTAAAATTGAATTTGAAGGATGATTGTGCCATTCTTTTTCTTGAAATTGATTAACACTAAAATAAAACAAAAAATATTGGAAGACCATCTTAATTGGGAAAATCAGTGCTTTCTAATCCCTATGGAGTGCTTTCCTGTGACTCTTGTGTACACACTGAATGTGTTTAACACAGAAAAGCTGTCAACCTCATAGTCACAAACTTGATATTTTTGTTATATTTATACCCTATACCTATGCACTCATCAAGCTACTGCTTGCCCTCCTTTCAATAGGTCCTCTTCCTCTCACACCCGTCTTTGTCTTGCTTTTCAGTCTGCGATTCCCTCCCCTCCACCAAAATCATTTGTGATTTCAAGGAGGCTCAGTTTGCTAATAATTACATCAATAATTTCATATTCTCAGTAAAGTTCATGGATTTTTTTTAGAAAAAAATGATATTTTCAAAATTTTGTTGCTCTTAAGATGTGTGCATGATTTGCTGTTCCATATAAACCATAGACAGTTTTACACAATTGACAAAACTTGTTTGGTGATGATTGAACATCTATCATATGATTGAGGTAATGAATAATAGAATTACATGTTACTTATGTATCAATAGATATACTTGAAGAATAAAATAAAAGGAAATAGAGGAAGACATGTACAGTAGAGGAAAATATTAGTTGGGAAAAACAATACTTTCTAATGTCTGTGGAGTGCTGTCCTGTTACTCCACATGTGTGTGCACATTGAATATATTTTGCCAAATTCAGAAGAGAACATGGAACAAGTATGTGTAATATTATTGCTGATGTCTGATAGATGTTGGCTTAAAACAGTGATGTTACTCAAAGGAAGATGTTTACTTGTGTTTCATAGATTACACACAAACTATCCATTGTGTAGACCATAAGAAATTGTGGATAACCTTGAGAAGAATAGGTATTCCATAACACGTCATTGTGCTCCTTCAGAATCTGTACAGTGATCAACAGGCAGTGCAAACAGAACAAGGAAGTACTGCATGGTTTAAAATCAGGAAAGCTGTGCATCAGCGTTGTACCCTCTCACACTTGTTCAATCTTTATGCTGAGTAAATCATCAGAGCGTCGATTATATGAAGAAGAATGCAGCCTCAGGATTGGAGGGAGGCTTATGAACAACCTGTGGTAGGCAGATGACACAACCGTGCTTGCTGACAGTGAGGAGAACTTGAAGTACTAGATCATGAAGACCAAGGATTGTAGACTTCAGTACGCTGCCAAGTGTTTGGTTGAACAAGATTCTGTTATTATGGGGACTAAGTAAGCAGCTGGATAGATCATGAAAGACTAATCACTAAGAAAAGGGTATCACATTATGTTTGGAAGATAGCCAACAATCCATGGAAAACCCCATTGAGCTAGAATGCATAGCAAGACTGTATAGCAGCTTTCACATCAAAGATAGACACACCAATGATCATCAAGACTGCACATGATTGGGCTACATTGGGTATTGCTAGACACAACTCATCAAGAGTTGGTGCAAACTCAGTGGCAACTAGCATTAAGAATAAGTAAACAACACTGGGCTTAGGCTTTAATATCATGAAATTCAAAGAAAAAATGAGATCCTTTGCAATCAAGTGTCATTTTCTTCATGAAGCAGCCAACATTTTCTGTTTCATTGTTTATTTCCAAAGTCTGGTATATTGCACTGAAAATCCCCTTTTGTTTCAAGGGAAAGAGAATCACTGCAAGATTGCCTTGTCTCTGTACTAGACATAACCTCCAGGCCACAAGGGCAGCCAATTAGAAAAAAAAAACACCTCTGTTTTTCATAGCCAATATGACAATCGCTTATGTTTTTTGCATAGTCTGCATGGTGAAAGAATAAACATGTGATACTTTCAAGAACAACACATTGTGATGAGCAAAGACCCCTTCAAAGTTATTATCCAAACTACCCTGACTTCCACTTTGAAATTTGAAACAAGTTCAGGAGCTTGTTTATAAAAGAGAGCCAAGCAAAACAAACACCTAGACACCCACTTCTAAATTACTGTTCTTGTGGATTTTGTTTTATAGCTTATGGAAAATGAGACAATGATACTTCTTTAAAGAGGAGGTTGTACAAAATGCTGTTTCGAAAGCTTCATGAGCTCATAGACACACAGAAGAAACTACCGTCTGTGGGTACCTTCAAGTTAACAAGAATCTGATGCCTGGGCAAAGGCCTGGCTTGGTTGAATCAATGTCTACTCACAGTGACACCATAAGCCATGATTTTCTGAGACTTTCACTGTTTATAGGGGTAGAAAGCCCTATTTTTGTCTGGAGGAGAAACTGGTACTTTGAAACTGCTGAATTAAAACAAAAAACAAACAAAAAAGCAACTGCTGACTTTTTAGATTGCAGCTGCAAATCATTAATAGTAACCATTATTTCACCAGGGTTTGGAACTTTAAGGTATAGCATTGCTAGGATAATCAGTTGCACCATAAAATTTAGGCCCTGTATAAATTTCTTGCACTTCTTCCAATCCAAATTTTTTTTTTTGGGGGGGGGCACATCACTGCCCTCTGGTGGTCGTGGGAGCTATCCAGCACTGCTCCTGAGAGCCGCTGCTGGATTTGAACTGCCAAGCCCACGGGCCGCAGTCTCGCACCAATCCAAATTTTAGCACAAGTTTTACACACTTAACCTATTGTGAAATAAAACTCATAAATCCAACGTCAAGTGACATATTCCTTAAACCTGCTGCCTTCCTTCAGATTTTATTTTTTTTTCTTTCATAGCCTTACTTTACAGCACTCAAACGCCCTTTCTTCTTTTGATATAGATTCTTGTTCTTATCCACCATGGAGATTCACAAACACTTTTACTGTACTCTAGATGAGAGAAACTCCATCTTTTTGGTCATGCATGGGATGAGGTCATGTGGTTAGACACATACTTGGTGACACAACTCTCAAGTTCCTGCTTCATCTGCAGCCCCTCACTCCCTGCATCCATTGATCCTGTGCCTTTTTCATGATGGTGCATGATACACCAGGCTATAAATCCATGGCATTATTCAAGCTGGCTGGTCACCAGTGTCTAGACTTGCACCAGCAGGGCATCTCAGTGTCCAATGTAGTGGTACACCTGCTGCCTGGCTGCCAGTTGTCCTCACAACAGCTGGTGCTGCCAAGGAACATGATGCCCTACATTATAGAGATCTTCTCTCTCCAGACTCTGCCATGAGCCCAACCTTCCCCTACATACAGAGCTGCAGCAGCTCTGATGTTTGAGCAAGACCCTGTCCTTCCATTTTCTTTAGTTGCTCTGCTCAGGAGCTGATTTCAGATTCTATTCAGACATCCGCTGAAGTCTTTCTTTTCTGGTGTTTGTTTTTGTTTCAATTTTTATTGACCTTCTGCTTTCTTCAGACATCATTTTAAATGTATTAATAGCAACTTAACACATATCTCACATCATTCCATATTTTAATCACATCAAGTAGAATATTATACAATTATTACCACAATCAGTTTCCAAACATTCTTTTTCTACATGGGTTCCTTTATATTGTCTCCCTTTTAGCCCCACCATTATACCCCCACTCCTGAAACCATTTTTCTAGTTGCTGTCCCTTTGAGTTCACCAATCTTGGGTTTCATATATCAAAAAAAAAAAAAAAGAAAAGAAAAGCATGTAATACAGCTTCAAGATGGTGACCTCCAATGAAAAAAAACCTCTGAGGTACACCCTAATATGAACCCCCCAAAAAGCAGTACAAATCAAAACTACAGAAAATTTTATTAACTAGATCAGATCCAGCCTGCATCTTAGGGAGGTCTACTGACAAAATTTTAACTGTTCAGGCCAGATTTATGCTTTTGATTTTTTATACTCCTCTCTCCCAATCACCCTGTTTAGGAAACGCTTACTTTGTATCCCTCAGTTTTACATGGGGGAAATTCTCTGGAGACTTATTTCCTATGAAGTTCAACAAATCTTGGGCTCCCACTATCATCCATCACCTCTGTACAGCAGATTCTCACAGTTTAGGCTCTGACAGTACTGTTCCATCAATTTGAATAATATGGATTCTGTGGCAGTCACCTAATCTGGTGTCCATTTGAGGATTAAGAGTGTAGGAGTGGAGTCTAGTCGGTCAATTTGGAGATAGTCAATGAGACCTCTGCGTGGGCTTGGCCTTCTCATGAAAGTTCTGGGAAATCCAGAACTTCCTTCTTGGAGGCAGGAGACACTATCTCTTGACTCACTTCCTAGGAGACATTCAACTGACAAGGTTGGCTCCCAGACATTGCTGAGGAGAAGACACATGGACCTAACATGATGGAACCAGATGCCTGGACCTAGTGAAGCCTGATGTCACATATGACTTGTTGGGTCTCTTGTCATTAGTGTTCATTACATCAAAGCTGCTCTTGAGCTGCTGTCAAAGTTCAATTCATTCCTCTATGCCTATCCCCATCCACTCATGGGCCAGTTTTAAAGTTTGTCAGCTTCAACCTGAGATCTCAAAATTACTCCCTGCAATCCAGTTAATACACACTAATAGTTACTGTGCAGAGAAGAGCAGATCTGTCGGACTGTAGCTCTTTAGAGAGTAGAAAGCCCCATTTTTCTCTTGTGAAGTAGCTGGTAGTTTTGAACTGCCGACCTTACAGTTAGCAGTCCAATGCATAACTACAACAGGGGAGCTATTGATGGTTTGCTGCACTGTGCTCCCAAGTCATATTTTGGCTGATGATATTGAACGTCTCCACAATCTCTTCCAACCAAACCAAACATCAAACTCACCATCATCATGTCAATTCTAGCTCTTGTTGACCTTAAGAGTCTTTTTACAGGGGTAGAAAGTCTCATCTTTTGCCTGAAGACCAACTGGAGGTTTCAAACTGCTGGCATTGGGCTAGGAGTCTGTGTTAGTCTGGGTACACTAGAGGAACAATTTTCATAGACACGCATATGGATATAAGGAAAGGGTTTATATACAAAAGGAATGAGACAGTAAGAAGGCATTCCAATCCAGTCCAGTACAAAGTCACGGGAAGTCTGTTATCAACCCATGTGCCCGAAAACAGTCTACAAAGTCTCCTTCCGACTCATGAAGTCACAGGTCAGTGGGTGCAGAATTCTGGCGCTGGCAGGGGTCTCCCCATGGCTCCTCACTTCCAGGGCTCAGGGTCCATCAACAGCATGCCACTCCAGCTTCAGAGGTCTGGCTCTGTCAGGGCAAAGCCGTGTGGTCTCTCCACCGGCTCCTCTTGGCAGCTTCTTGAACGCTGCTAACTCGGCTTTTCCATGACTCATCACCTCTGAGACTAACTCCCAACAACTGGGGAAGATAGCTTCTCATATTCACGAGGGAAATATCGCGAGATTTCCCAGAAGTCTCAGAAGAAAGCCATGCCCACATAGAGGCCTCATTGGCTACTCAATGGCTATCTCCAGATTAACATGCTAGACTCCACGCCTACATCTCAATCATGAAATTAACATAAGCACATGACTGCCACAGAGTCCAACATGTAACCATAAGACACCAGTAGAGTAGTCCTACATGTAACCACTATGCCATCATGGCTCCTCTCTTCCGAAAAATGCAGCTATTTTGATTCTGGACATTCCCTCTGTTGAGGATCATGTGTCTCAGTTTATGTTATTAGGGAAAGGTATTT
Organism: Nesogale talazaci; assembly: GCA_004026705.1. NCBI lineage: Eukaryota > Metazoa > Chordata > Mammalia > Afrosoricida > Tenrecidae > Nesogale > Nesogale talazaci. The sequence continues at coordinate 9,198 of PVJH01023530.1, read as the reverse complement.
GCAATGGAGAAGGCATGGGACTTACAAAATTCTATCACATGATCTCCAGCTTCCTTCAATCACTGGAGCCATAATTTCCTAATATTTACCTTCCTTTAAAGGAACACTAAATGACATAGTGGATTGATACTGAATTGCTTAACACGAAATCAGAATTAAAAAAAAAACCCAGCTGCTACACAAAAGACAGATCAATTCATGTACTTTCAAAAAGATCCCAAATTTCAGAAATCCAAAATAGCAGTTTAACTATGTTCTGCACTGTCATTATGAGTCAAAGATGGCTCAATGGCAATCAGTTTCTTTTCCCTTCCTTTTCAAATTTTGCAATCTAATTGACAAGTATTATTACTACTCTTCATTGCATGTTTGATTAAATTGAACATGTTGAAGTACATAGAATTATTTCATTTTTTAAAATAGATATTGTTCTTCAATACTCTCGTATTCTCTCATTTTTCTCCTACTTATATTGGAAGCTCTTACATTTTTTATCACAATTCATACATTCATTCATTGTGCCAAGCACATTTGCACATATCATCATCATTTTCAAAGCATTCTCTTCCCACTTGAGCCCCTGAGATCGGCGTCCCATTTCTTCCCCTTTTCTCCCCATCCTGCCCTCTCCAAGGAACCCTTGATGAGTTATAAATGATTATTTTGATATCTTACATTGTCCTTAGTGGCCCCTCACCCACTTTTCCATTATTCATCTGCCTGAGAGGTAGTTCTAGTTTGGTCCTTGCAATTGATTATCCCTTTCAACTTTCACCCTTTCTGAATCCTCCTGGTGTCTCTACTTATTGTTGGGCTTGTGGGGTTTATCTATCCTGGATTTTCTATGTTGATGGCTCTTATCTGTAGCAGTGTGCAGGTTCTGGACTAATCCAATTTGTATGGTAGAATTGAGGTCATGATAGTAGGGGAAAGGAAGTAGCAAAAAACTAGAGGAAAGATGTGTGCTTCATCAATGCGACTCTCTGCTTTCAATGAGATCAAGCTGGCACCGTTCAGAAGAGGTATTTCTCATGCCATGTCTTCTAAATCTAGCTTGCATCTGGCAGTAACTTCTTGATTTACCCCATAGTGATCTCTAACCATATGTGTACAGATGGAGTCTAGATTACATACATTCCAATAAGGTATCTAGGGAAAGACATTTTTTACAGTACAGAAAACTTTAGTCTGGCAAAATAGAGCTTTTCAATTATTTTGTAGTGCTCAGCAACTATTCTTATAGGCACACTGAACGTGGTTATCATTCACAAAAAGTGAGTTTGCTTATGCATTGTCTTGATATTTGCATTACATTTATGCTAAGCAGTTATGCATTTTTTCAAAAAACTTGTTTGCTGTCCTTTAAACATTTCCTCCTGGTCTCCTGCATCTTCCTCATTCTTTTCAATTTTCAATGTTTTCCTCATCTGCTATACACATATTTTATGATTCTACATAAAATTCAGTTTGTTCATAATTTTAAGTAGGTCTATATTCTTTGAAAAGTTCGTAAAAGATTTCAGGAAAAAATTAATTAGGTTGCATATTCATTGAGCATCACACTGTTTTGCAAATGTAAAATCTAAACATTTTTTGACACTTAAAAATATATTGGCAAAATTGAAAGGTGATGGCTATATAAACAATTATTACTTCCTTAGCCTCATTCCCCCCAAAAAATTGAGATAGGATAATTGACTCTTATTTTGTATTTTGTTTCTGGAGGAAGATAAAAGCTTCATTTAGTTCCCATATCCTGCATAGGAAAAAAATTATAGCTCTTTCATGAAATTATATTATGAACTGATTTTTAATTCATTATTATTTACACTTATTTATTTTTACTTTTCATTCATTATGACATTGTTCATAGTCTTAATATTTTGAAAGTATCTGTTAGTCTGGCATACTCTGAACTTGTTATGATTTATATTGATATCAAATGGGATTAAAACAAAAAAATTCAATGATTTTATTTTAATTATTTTGATATGGAATAGATAATTTCATACAGATAATATTAGAAATTTATGAATGAGTATTTACACATAAAATGATCTAATGCCGTATATTTAGGATACCTGAAATTAAAATATGCCTTATGGATAACACAAGCTATCATGTTACAGAGCTAGACCTGTTTTGCTTAAGTTATATTTTGTTCTAAGGAATTTTGCATACATTTTTTCTGATAAACAATAATTTAATTGAAAAGTTAGAAGCAATTTTCCAATAAAACAAAATAATCTTATTAAAATTAAATTACTCTGGTAAATCAAATTCTACAAATATCAATCTATTAAAGGCTGAATTCTCAGGTTATCTAGGATTCTTATTTATTTAGTTATTTTCTCTATATGTGGTTGAAAATAACATTCACTTTTCCAATCCCAGTATTCCACTGAAAAAGAAGAGTGGAAAAAGAAATTAATAAAAGCAGAAGCAAGTTTACAAATGAAGTCACAGAAATTCAATCCCTTCATTCCATAATCAAAAACTTTCCACAATCAAGATGCTCACATCCTTGCTTTCACAGACTCAAGTACTGATTTTCCTCTAATTAATATTTTGCATTCATGAAATGATGGACACTTACCACTCCTATACATGATTTTTTTCTGAAAAACAAATTAGATAAACATTAGAAAAATTGAGGAAACAATTGAGACAAAACCTAATCAAGAAAAATTAAAACTAGCAGATAAGTTAAAGTTTCAAATTTATTTGTGAACCTGACTGAACAATATTTTTTCTTTGTAATATGGCACAGGTGGCTCTGTGTTTATACTGTCTAATGTTAGCTTTCCTCAAGTCTGTTCTGATTTATGATAATCCCATGCCCCCCAAATAATATGCTGCACTGTCCTGCTCCATCTTCATAAATCATTGCTTTGTTTTATATACTACAGAATATTGATAATCTTGCATTTCTATTGTACAAAACTAAGTTTTCCTCATTGTATTTTTGTAATGGACTCAAGGTGAAAAAACTAGTCTTCTTTTTAGTTCTCTGAAAATAAGCAAATATATTATCCAAATATCCAATTATCAAAGAAGCCTGATTTTCAATTATATTAATATCCTGAAACTAGTCTGTTTCTTCAACATCAAGATAGAAGTATTGCATTCATATACCCAGATCCCAGTCTTACTCTATCTTTTCCTGTCTTCTGGTAAAGTTTTAGAGTGCTTCTTTGTCAAAATGGTGCATGCACTCAGCTGCTAAGTGAAATGTTGGATTTAAGGTCAGTCAGAGGTCTGGGAGAATAAAGAGCTGATGACCACAATAGCAGCCATGGAAAATCCTAACACACATGGTTTCATCAAAAAGGCTTGGGTTGAAGAGAGATGGAACTGAGACAGGTGAATATTAATGGAGAAAATCCTTCTCCCTGTTTCCTTATTTCCTCTGAAAAATAAACTAAATAAATATTTAGTCAATCTATATTTGAACATTTTAAAAATTAATTAAATAGTTTAATTAGATTATAGTGTTAATGTTTGTTTGTTTGATTGAAAAGATAAATTTAACTTTCTTGTCTTTAACTTTTCTGAAAAGAGAATTTATTGAAATTATATATTAGTCATTTCTAGAATTGACAAGCTCTTCATCCCCTTTTGTTAATTTTTATTACTAAATGCTTTCCCCTCTCACCTACTCCTGCTGGGACCATTTGTCTTCAGTTTTCAGAACTTACTTAAGCATGTCTCATAAAATATATTTTCCAGAGGCTCATCCTTCAATGAGTATATTTTTGAATATATACTTTCTTCAAATCTTTTGCTTTTCCTTTGACTTAGTTAATTTTGCCTTCTGAAGTCCAAAGTTTTTAGCATTGATGAAGTCCACTTAGTCACATTTTCATTTCATGGATTAGAATTTTGTAATAAAAAAATTCTGTACTTAATTCAGAATTTGTAGACTTTCTAGCATACTTTCTGGTGAAAATTTTAGGAAACAATTTTTAATATTTAGGTCTGTGACCCACTCTAACTTCATTGCTGCGTTAACATGGAAAGTGGAGGTCTAAACTCTTTTTTGGTCTCATAGAATCTTAAACAGCCATTTTGGGAAGCTGTAATTATCCCTTAACTGCTGAAAAGACCACCTATTTCCAAAAGAATTTATTTAGCAAGGTTGCCAAATATGATTTGAATGGAAATAAAAGGATTAGCTTTTAGAACCTTAAATTCTGTTTAACTGATCACTTGTTCCTCCTTCTGCTACATTAATCTGCCATGATAAATGTAGCTTTGAAGTTGGGAAAGGAAACTTTATTTTTTTTATTTTGCCTCCATAATTGATTTGTCAGACTAAGCCATGTTAAGAAACACTTAGAATGAATGAGGATCCTGGAATTTTGAGATAAAATGTATTAACTACAATTAAATTTTTGCACACATTGGAAATTTACAATACTCTGCCTTCCAAGATACATCTGGATGTATTTAATTTCTCTCAACAATATCTTACATTTTATTATGTTAAATGCTTATTTTGTAGTGGTGACTTTTGTAAATATAAAGAAAAAACATGCATCAATTAAATTGTTCCTAGGTGTACAATTCAGTGACATTTATTATAATGCTTGCGGTGGGCAACCTTTCCTATTCTCATTTTCTCACTGATCCATAATATAACCTAGCTGACTTTAGGAAGTACTGACTGTCTTTTCAGTTTCCTATATGATATTTTGGTTACTATTGTGATTTTGATTCCATATAAGTAATTATTAACATAGAATAATGCTGGAAACCAAAACTAACTCATCAAGTTGATGTCCACTCACAGCAACCCTGTAGGAAAGCAGTGAACTTCTTTGGGAGTTTCTGATATGGTGCTGTTTACTGGACACTTTATGGGAGCGTAAAACCAACTTTCTCCCACAGAGCAGCTAGGGGTTTCAAACTGTGAAACTTTCAATTGTGTTAGAAAAACAATAGTGGCAGTGATGCCCTCCCCAACCCCCCCAAAAGGAAAACAGTAACAGAATACGTTTTTTGTTTTAAGTTTCAAGATTATTCTAAGAAAATTGTTTTTAGGGTTGCAGTAGATGCATCCTGAACTTTTACTACATTCACTCCTAATATTTTAACATTTAAAACTTTGGGGAGATAGAATTGTATTCTAAATTTTATTTTTGAACATTTCATTATGTGTGCACTCAAAGTAATGTATTTTGTGCAATATTTCTACAACTTTGATGTATTTGTCTATAATTTTTAGAGTTAAAATTGGTTTCTTAGTTTTTCTATATGCAGTATGTGTCATTTTTCAGGAAGACAGCTTTAATTTTTTATTTTTAATAAGAATGTCTTTTATATCTTTTTTTTGTATAATTTCACAGAACTAACTATATTCATAGAAGAACCTGATGTGGATATGCCACAGAAAGAAATTTTCAGACGGCCACTTGGAATAATACAGGACATGAAAGGATGGAATGAGAAAGGGGATGAAAGCCATGAAGGAGGGGATGAAGTCCACCATAGGGGTCATGAAATCCATGCACCAAGGGGAAATACAGGAGTTAACAGAGGAAATAGCAGAAGCATCACATAAGGTCACTAATCTCACAAATAGACGAGAGGAGGCTGAGAACCGTATCAGAGATCTAGAAGACAATCAGGAAGACTTCAGCAAATGAGAAAGACAATCAAACGAGATAATAAAAGAGGCAGAAGAAAACCTGAGATCAATGATTGATGCTATGAAAAGGAAAAGCATCCAGATTATTGGCCTACCAGAACAAGATGCTGCAAAGCAGTCAACAGTTAAATTAACTAAGGAATTTCTGGAACAAAATTTCTCCAACCTAATACATGAGAATCAGTCTTTCATGTCAGTTACTCCAACCAGGTAGGATTCATCCCAGGGATGATTTAACATCTGAAAATCCATCAATATTATTCATCACATTGAGAAGGCAAAATATAAGAACCACATGATAATACCTATAGATGCAGAAGAAACATTTGACAATATCCAGCACCCATTTCTAATTAAGATGCTCAGGAGGATAGGAATGGAAGGGCAGTACCTCAAGTTAATTCAAGCTGTCTACTGAAAGTCAACAGGTAACTTCATAGTCAATGGAGAAAAGACAAGGATACCTCTAATCCCCACTGCTATTCAGTATCGTACTGGCGTTCCTACCCAATAACATAAGGCCACAGAAAAACACCAAAGGTATCCAGCTGGGGGAGGAGGAGGCGAAATTATCATTATTTGCTGATGGCATAATTTTGTACATCGAAAATCTTCAAAGCTTCACAACTGGAGTAATGATAGCAATAGAGGAATATGAGAGGGTGACAGGGTACAAAATTAACAAACAGAAGTTAATTGGCTTGCTGCATGTATCTGATAAAACCATCAAAGAGGAGATAAGGAAGACAATACTATTCACAATAGCCAAGGATAAACTCAAATATCTAGGGATACATCTAACAAAAAAAAAAAAAAGACCTATACAAGGAATACTACAAGACCTACCACAGGAAAACAAAAGCAACCTCCAAAAATGGAGGAATATCCCATGCTCATGGATCAGAAGACTCAATAGAGTAAAGACATCTATTCTACCCAGGGCACTTTATAAGTTTAATGATATCTGCATTCAAATATGAACAACCTTCTTCAAGAATTGGAGAAACTGACCATCAATTTCATATGGGGAGGGAAGAAGCCCAGAATTAGCAAGGATCTCTTCAAGGAGAAGGACATAGTCAGAAAGCTTGCTTTACCTGACTTTCACACCTACTAAAAAGCTATAGTGGTCAAAACAGTATGGTAATGTCATAATAACAGATACATCGATGAATGGAAAACAATAAGAAACCCAGAAATAAAACCATAATCATATAGACAACTGATTTTTAACAAGGGTCCCAAAAGCATCAAGTGGGAGGGTGATGACCTATTTAACAAATGTTGGAAACCATGAAAATCCACATGTAGAAAATTGAAACAAGATCTCTCCTTCATGCCATGCACAAGAACAAATTCAAGGTGGATCACAGACCTAGAAGTAAAACCTCAAACCATCAGGATCATTGAATACAAATGCTACCAATAACAGGGCAGGGTATGCACGCAGAGGAGCCCAAAATTTAAAAATGGGATTTACTAAGGATAAAACACCTGCATGCATCAAGACTTAACCAAGAGGGTAACAAGGCAACCCATGGACTAGAAGAGAATTTTTAGCAATGCCACAACGGATAAAGAACTTATTACAAAAATCTACAATACTCTCATTTCCTGGAAAAAGAGGAAAACAGTTAACCCTTTGAAGAAGTGGGAAAACTGAAAATATATTTCACAAGGAAGGAGACCCATATGACCAATAAACATATGAGACAATGTTCTCAATCAGAGAAATGCAGATCAAAACAACTATGAGATACCATCAAACACCTTTGAGGCTAGCCCAAAACAGAAAACCAGAGAGCAACAAATGTTGGAGGGGATGTGGTGAAATAGGAACTCTCTGACATTTTTTGTGATTCTATAGATATGTACAGCCGCTATGGAGAGCTATCAGGCAATAATTAATGAAGATGGAAATAGAGCTACCTTATGACCCAGCTTTCCTTCTACTGGGTATACACCCAGAAGAGATAAAAAATAAATCATGATCAGTTGTATGCACTCCAATGTTTATTGCAGCACAATTCACAATTGCCAAGACTTGGAAATGATCTAAATTTCCATCAGTAGACAAGTGGATCAGCAAACTCTGGCACATACACACAATGGAGTACTATGCTTCATGAAACAGCACAGGTGAGCACATAAAATATGCCTTCAAGCACTGATGAGTACATGAAACATGTCTTCTCATGGGAAGAGCTGGATGAAATTATGTTAAGTGAAGTCAGTTAATCACAAAAGAAGTACAGTATGAGTCCCCTGAGGTAAGTGAAACTAGCACAGTAGGTATGGAAGAGAAGCCTCCTATATCATGACAGTTGGGTTGAGCTATAGGGCAATGGGAGGAAGTTGGACCAAACCCAGGGAGGCACATGTTGCGTCCAGCACTGTAATGGGAGAAGATCGGAGGAATGAGGAAGAAAAAAGGGTTCAAAAGTGAGAGAATAATGGAGGGAACAGAGCACTACCTTACCTGGGGGAGAGTACCAGTCTTGTCTCTACAGAATCTGGAGTGGGCATGCAGACCCTACCATGAAGCACCCAACCTTGAAGACAGTGTGAACACATGGAAGGATGCATGAAAAGAGAGAGCTATAGAGTTGGATGCAACCAGAGCCAGACTGACCCCCTCCCTGAAAGTGGGCAAGGTAGAGAAGAGGCTGGGGGGAGGGGCCAGCATGCCACACTTACATGGAGACAGGCCAGTAGGGAAGAAGAAAAAGAGAGCTGGACCAGTTCCCACACTGGCCCAAGATGCTCAGAGGACTACACCTCTAGGGGGGAGCTAATGAGTCACAGAGGGAAATGGGCAAATGGCAACAGAACATGTCATGCTGTCTCCTTACTGAATCAGACAGCAACAGAGGACATTTTGGGGGTCACACAGTGGGGAAGCAATGTGGTCTCAGTCCCCAAATTGACTGAATCAAGAAGGAAACACTGGAAGATGGACAGTTGGGAAGAAAGAACAACAGAGTGACAATTCCTGGGGGACAAAGGGGAGTGGAGAGGGGAAGGTGGTGCTATGAACAAGCTCAGAGACAGGAACAGCAAGTGGTCCAGAATTGATGGCAAGGAGAATATGAGAGGCCTGGTAGGGCTTCAGCAAGGGCAATATAACTGAGAGGAAGTACTGAAACCCAAATGAAGGTTGAGCATGATACTGGGACAAGAGGAAAATAAAAGGAAATAGAGGAAAGAACTAGAAGGCAAAGGTCATTTATAGAAGTCTAAATATAGGCATGTACATATGTAAAAATCATCTATGATAAGGAGAAATTAATCTAGGTACATACATTTATAGGTAGTACTAAGGTAGCAAATGGACCTTGGGACTCCAGTCAAGCACTCCCTCAATGCATGAGCAAGAGTGGTGAAGAAAGCTGATGGTTCCTGCCTATCAAAAGATAATAGCATCTGGGGTCTTAAAGGATTGAAAGTAAACAAGCAGCCCTCTCACTCAGAAGCAACAAAGTCCACTCTGGAAGAAGCACACCAGTTTGCTTGACCATGAGGTATGGAAAGAACGAGATAACAGGTAT
>PVJH01023529.1:0-34750 GCA_004026705.1 Nesogale talazaci | reverse complement strand
TTTCTTTCAGTTGCAATCAAGTCACCAGGCAGGAAGGGACCGTGCTGAGGAGACAGGTGCACACTCGCAGAAGCTTTTCCAGTACAGGAGCCCCACCGCAGACCCTCATTGCCTCTTCCAAGCCAGTAAATGGCTCTTATCAAGTATTTTTGAGCATGACTCACAGGAACAAACACATTCATATATGGCAACCTGGTGCGTTCATTTGCCTGCTTGTTCATTCGCTGTTTATCTGCCTGCTGGCCTCCCCACCCTCCAATCCATATATCAGTGCACACATGCATTCATAGACATATATCCGGGGGAAAGTGGCTATGTTTGACTAAATTTTGACTCAAAAATCTCTTAATTTTATGCCTCAATCTAGAGTCAAACTCAAATCTTTCTGACGACAAAGTCCTGCTCTTTCCAGAAGATGATGCCCAATCCCCCATACTTTTCAGTTTCTCTGTCAAAACCATGGGAAATATTTTGTTGGACTTTATATGAAATAGTGCCCTAGAAATTTTCTCAGAAAAGGAAGTTGTGTCACTATGTGCAGGCCAACTTTGAGATACTGAGAATATGAGTCATTCTTTAGAAATTGACAACAACTGACACACCCATTGGTATCATGGGGGCCTCTAGCCTCTGGGTACATATCTGACGTTCAAAGTCAATTGATTCTAGTAAGGTTAGCAGCCGGATTCTCTTAAAAAACAATGCAGACCAGAAGGAAGTGGGATATGTGCTTTAGAAAAATAATCTGTCAATCAAGAATCTAATATCTAGTAAAAGCATCTATCAAACATAAAAAATGAAATAATGAGAGGTTGTGGGCAGGGGAAGGAGAATGGGATGGGGGAAAAAAGAAATAGAGACATTTCAAGATAAATAAAAACTGAGAGAATATGTTACTAGCAGACCCATCCTATCAAAAAAAAAAAAGGTAGTAAGAAGAGTTCTTCAGGTTGAATGCAAACGACTTCATGTGGTACTTAGAATATTGATGAAAAATGCAAAGAGAACCAAAGAAAGGTAATTGTATAATTAGAAAGACAATATAAATGCATATTGTTGCTCCTTTCTTCTCTTAACTGATTTTTAAAATAAATGGTATAAAACAATATGCATTGGTAGGTACATGACACATAGAACATATTTAGCAATCGCAGTACAGAGGAGATAGCTGGAAGTAAAACTTTATTGAGGTTAGGAAGATAATAAAAGATACTAAATTGAATCTATAGGAACAAATGAAGAGAACCAGGAATGGTAAGTAAGAAGGTTAACAGCAAATTCTATGACACTTATTCTACTATTTTTTATAACTTTCTTTAAAACATAAAGGAATAGAATTATATAGTAGTAACACTTTTAGAGATCACTGGAATTAAATTAGAAAAATTTGAAATAAATTCTGATAAGTAAAGATATATATAATAAGAAATCACTAAGAAAGCAATCAAGGAATAAAAATATACTAAAAAATTCACTTACTGTAATACTAAAGGAGGAATAGAGGAACAAAAGGCATGCAATCGAGGAAAGAAAAGGTAAGATAAGGGGTATAAAACCAACTCTATCTATAATGATGTTAAATGGTAATAGATTAAATTACTCAACTCAAATGGCAGCGATTGTCAGGTGATTTATAAATCAACAATAACAAACAGAATACACACTTTGAATTCAAAGATATAAATTGTTTTGTTTTATTTTTTGTTTTGGGGGCATCACTGACCTCTGGTGGTCGTGGGAGCTACCCAGCACTGCTCCTGAGAGCCGCCGCTGGATTTGAACCGCCAAGCCCTCGGGCCGCAGTCCCGCACTCAACCACTTATGCTACCGGGGCTCAGCCTCAAAGATATAAATTGAAAATAAAAGAATGAAAATAGACACATCCTAAAAACAACATTCATTAAAACACTTGGATGTCTATATTAATATTAAACAAATATTATTAGACAAAGAAGGATATTTATAATGATAAAATAGTCAATTCATTAGCTATAGCAATTATAAATATATGTGGACCTCACAATACAAACCCCAAATTAATGAAGAAAAATTGACAGAGATGAAGAGAGAGATAATCTAATAATAATAGCTTAAGATCTCAATACTCCATTTTCAATTATGAATAGAACTAGGTAAAAAATGAACAAGAAGAAAGATTTGAATAGTATAAGCCAATCAGACCTAAGACATATAAAGCACTCTATTCAACAGCAGTTGAATATACACTCTTCCCAAGTGGATATAAGATATTCTTAAAGCACACTACATGCTAAGTCATAACACAAGCCTCAGTATGTTTAAAAGGGCTGATGGCATATAAAGTTCTCATATTACTTCAACCACATAGAACAAAATTAGGAATCAATAACAGAAGGCAAGTTGGAAAAAATTTGCAAATATGCAGAAACTAAACAACACATTTGTGAACAGCCAGTGGATTAAAAAGAAAACCACAAGGGAAATTAGAAAATACTGTGAAATGAATGTTTATGATTCACAACCTACTGGAACTTATAAAATGCAATTAGAATAGTATGCAGCGAGAAACTTATAGCTATAAGTATCTAGATTAAAAAAAGACGATCCCAACCTTTCCGCCCGCTTCTCCACCCGTCCCCCCACCCCCAAGCACGGCTCTGGCTGCACCGCGCTCGCTCCGAGCTCTGGGCTCCTCGGAAGCCAGCACCACCACTGCCTCCCTCTAGACGCCAGCATGATCATCTACCAGGACCTCATCAGCCATGATGAGATGTTTCCCGACATCTACGAGATCCCGGAGATCGCAGACGGACTGTGTCTGGAAGTGGAGGGGAAGATGGTTGGTAGGGCCAAAGGTGACATCGATGACGCGCTCCTTGGTGGCAATGCCTCAGCTGAAGGCCCCGAGGGCGATGGAACAGAAAGCACCGTGGTCACTGGTGTGGATATTGTCATGAACCATCACTGGCAGGAAACCAGCTTCACAAAAGAAGCCAGCAAGAAGTACATCAAAGCCTACGTGAAATCAATCAAAGGCAAACTTGAAGAGCAGAAAGCAGAAAGAGTAAAGCCTTTTATGACGGGGGCTGCAGAACAAATCAAGCACATCCTTGCACATTTCAAAAACTACCAGTTCTTTATTGGTGAGACCATGAACCCAGATGGCATGGTTGCTCTCCTGGACAACCGTGAAGATGGTGTGACCCCCTATGTGATCTTCTTTAAGGACGGCTTAGAGATGGAGAAATGATAACACAGTGGGCAACTCACCACCAATTGCCTCATCCTAACTGGCTGCTGCTCAGCCACACGATACCAGGACTTGGACAAACGGAATTGATGTCATCGTGAGCTCTTCCTGTACTTTTGATCTGGATTTATTTGGAGTGAAGGCTTTTTTTTTTTTTTAAAGGAAAACAAAACCCGCCATGTAGGTTGTTTAAAAATAAAATGCATTTAAATGCACTTGAGAACGCCTCCTCCTAGTTGACTATCAGTAAACTATATTCACCTTGTAGTGCTCTTGGAGAAGCTAGAGCCACGTGGTAGACGGTGACAGTGGGAGGCTGTCTCCAGATGCCTGCGACAGCCAGACCACAGGGATCCACATAGAGACAAGAATCCAAAGGCTTAATCCTGGGTTTACATAAAGGAAGCAACCATGTTCTTAGTGGTGCCAGCATCTGACGTGGATCCTTAACCATTTCGTCAGCTAAAAATGGAAGAGATTATCAAAAGAATAAAGAGACTAGTACAATTGGGGGGAAAGAGGATCTCAAAAAAAAATAATAGCCTTCCACCTCAAAACATTGGAAAAAGGAAAGAAAATAATAAAGGTTAGAGTAGAAATTAATGAAGAGAAAAAATAGGAAAAAATCAATGTTTACTGGGTAAGGAGGGAGCATCATGGACCGAGGAAGAACTGGGGTGTTGGAGTCAATAAGAAGGAGGAAATGGGGATCCAACTTTGGGTGGGGGTCAGGATGTGTGTTTTGGAGCAACAGCAAACTAGCTAGGAAGGGATGCCAAGAGGCGGAAATAAGGGGAAAGTGACAGTGGAGCAGGAGGAAGGTAAAAGGAAACAGAAGAAGGGCCAAGGAAACAATATGTAAATACATTAATTCACCAAAGTAGTGTGGTATTGGCCCATGTACATATGTTTATATAGCAATATACTGAAGTAGAAGATGGCCGTTGGGCCTCTGCTCATACCCTCCCTCAATACAAGCACACTTTGTTCTAACCAATCAGCAGTCTCACAAGCTCACCTTCCTGACTCAATTGCTGAAGGCAAAACAGGTGCATAAGCAAATGTGGTGAAGAAGGTGGATGGTGCCTGGCTATTAAAAGATGTAGCATCTGGGGTCTTAAAGACTTGAAGTTACATAAACTGCCCTTCAGCCGTGAAGCAACAAGTCTACATGGAAGAAACACACCACCGGTGCGATCTTGAGGAGTCAAAGGGACCAGGTAATAAGCATCAGCAGACAGATAACAAACCAAAACATATTGTTCAGAACAAGGTGGGGGGCGGGGGGCAAGAGCAGAGATCAAAATCCCATCTGTAGACAGTGAAACAATCTCCCCACAGAGGGACAACAGGAAAGGGATGAGTCACCAGGGTGCATCAATGAAACACACTCTATTCCTCTAGTTCCTTGAGGCTTCCTCACCCCCACTACCATGACTCCAGTGCTGCTTCTCAATTTAGACTAGACTGGAACATGTACACAGGTATAGAAAGTGATGGGAGCTCACAACACACAGAATCCAGGAACAGGAGTGGGAATAGTTATACCAGAAGAGTAGGGGGAGGAAGGGGGGGAGGGGGAACTGATTGTGATGATCGACACATAACCACACACCCTTCTAAAAGGGGAAGAACAACAGAAAACATGGGGGAAGGGAGACAGTGGTAGGTGTGAGAGATGAAAATAAAAATGCACAATCTATCAGGGGGCTATGCGGGGGTAGGAGGAAAAAGAGCTGATACCAAGGGCTCAATAGAAAGTAAACGTTTAGAAATGAATGAAGGCAACATATGTACAAATATGCCTGATTCAATTGATGTATTCAATTGATAAGAGTTGTACGAGCCCCTAATAACTTGGCTTTTTTTAAAAAAATCAAGAGTTTTAAAGACTCTTCTAAAAGATCAACAAAACTGACAGAGTTTTTAGCGAGGCTTACCAAGAACAAAAGATGAAGCCTCAAATTCCAAAATTAAGGATGACAGTGGAGAAATCACTCCTAACCTTACAGGCATAAAACGGATTATAAGGGAATACTACGAAATGGACACATTCCTAGACATACACACAAGTCACTTGTTGAATAGAAGAAGCTTCCCTCCCCTCTTGAGCTCCAGCTAAGATCCTTATCCTTAAAGCTGTCTGATTCCACATGGCATGGAGCCCTCTCCTGAGGTGTGTTGGCAGATGCTATCCTGACTCTCTCTTGTATTTTCTGAATGTGGCCAACTCCTTTGGAATGTACAGGTTCTGTAACCTCTGTTCCCACAGAAGCTTGGAACACTCTTGTCACTGCTCACCTGACAACACCCTCCAGGGATCACCTTTATGATGCCTTTCCTAGAATATGGATCCCTCTTTTCATGTTACTGGGACAACCACGCCAACTCCTTTTCATGGTATCTTCCAGAGGCCTCTGCTTTCTGCGGGTCCTAGAGCCACCCACTCAGGGAACCAACAAAACCCAAGCCAAACTCCCTGCCATCAAGTCAAGGCCAACTCATTGAGACTCATAGGACAAGGTATCGTTGTGAATTTCTGAGACTATTTACCGGAGTAGAAAGTCTTTTCTCCCACAGAGGTGCGGGTGGTTTTGAACTGCTAGCCTTGAGGATCACAGCCCACTGTGAAACCACTATGCCACCTGGGCTTGTCCACAGCCTTCTGCAAATCCAATGCTCAGCATTTAAGCTCTAATAGAGGCTGCTGTGGAAAAGAGGGGACACATCTTTTTCATGTCTTCCACAGGCATCTCCTTGTTAATTTCTAAGACATGTGTTAAGGCCACTACTTAGAATTTAATTAGAAAACAGAGCAGTTATCATCAAGTTAATTCTGATTCACAGTGGCCCCATGTGTGTCAAAGCAGAACTGCGCTTCATAATCTTCCTTCTTTGCCCCCAATGACCTGAGCCCACAATTCATCAAGATGCTCCATTTTCAGGCATCTGAGGGTTTGAGGGGATGAAGGATAAGAGCCCTCCCAGGGCTAGTGAACAGGCTGGGACCTGCAGTTTATGAAGCTGAGCTGGTGAGTGCCAGTCAGGATGGGGTCCCAGATGGAGCCTGACTCATCTGCTACAAACCACAGAGGGAACTTGAGTTTCACAGAGAGTTCCCCCTTCTGCTTAATGGCTCTTTCTACAGGAAGCAAGAGAGCTTCCTGCTGAAAGGGATTTCGCCAAAAAAGCGATTATGATGTTTAATCACAATTAAGCACTGATCTGGCTCAACCCCAGGTGAAAGATAACAAAAAGCACCACCCTACATCTACTAGATACACAGGCGGGGATGGGAAGTGATTCCCCTCCCCCGCGCAGGGCACACAACAGCCTCAATGATCTGAAGAAATGCATTCTGACATTCATATTTTTATTTTTTCTTAAAGACAAATTTCTGATAAATGTTTATGTTTTGTTACTTTTTCAATAATTTTATAGACATATCATTCATGTATCATACAATTCATAATTCAATCGCATCAAAATAATCTTGGACCATCTTGGCCACAACTGGTTTTAGGACATTTAGAACATTTTCTTCATTCTTTTACTCATCATGATTAGCTCCTCATTTCTCCCACTCCCTCGATCGCTACACCCTCAAGGAAACATTCATCCAGTTACTGACTCTCTAGATTTACTTATCTGGGGATTCCATCTACAGGAAAAGACTACGACAAACAAAGTAAAACACATCAAAACCCTAATCGGAAAAAAAGTACAAAATATGAAAAACTAGAGCAAATTTAAATGGAATATAAGGGAGGTCAAATGATAAGGTGCTCAATTTTAACCAAACCATTTGCAGTGATCCACTTTTCAAAAAAATAATTTTATTGGGGGCTCATACAGCTATTATAACATTCAATACGTCATCTGTATCAAGCACATTTGCACACATGCTGCCACATGCATTTCCAAATATTTTCCACTTGAGCCCTTGGTATACGCTCCTCTCCCCGCCCTCCCCGCCCAGCCTCCTTTTTTAATGAATCATTCTATTGGGGACTCATATACCTCCCTTCACGATCCACACAGACATTAGTTGTATGCAGGCCTGTTGCCAGCATCACTCTCAAAACATCCTCCCTCCACTTAGGCTCCCAGTTACAGCTCCCCATAATTACCTTCCCACTTCCTCCCCCCACCCATGAACCCTTAATGATTTATAAATTGTTTTTATCATATCATACACTGTTCAATGTGTCCCTTCACTCACTTTCCTGTTGGCCATGTCCCAGAGAGGACATTATATGTAGATCCCTGAGATTGGTTCCCCATTTCTACTCCACCCTCCCACTACCACCACTCCCATCACTAGTCCTGAGGAAACATCTATCCTAAATTTCCCATGTTTCTGACTCCAGGGTACATCCCCTGTTCTAGCTGGACTTGTCTGGTAGAACTGGGAGCATGATAGTGGGTGGGAGAAAGCATTTGAGAACTAAAGGAAAGATGCATATTTCATTGTTACTACACTGTATCTTAACTGGCTCATCTCCTCCCTGCAACCCCTCTGTAAGAGGATGTTGCTTCACCTATTGATGGACTTTGGGTTGCCAATCTGTACTCCCTTCTATTTATAATGATATAACTTTAGTTCTTTGATGCCTGACACCGGATCCGTTCAACACCTCACTCTTCAAGCACACAATGGTGTGCTTTATCCATGTGGGCTTTGTTGCTTCTGAACTGGATAGCCACTTGTTTACTCAAGCCTTTAAGACCCCAAACGCTACATCTTTTCATAGCCGGGCACCATCAGCTTTCTTTACCACCTTTGCTTATGCACACATTTGTCTTCAGTGATCGGGTTGGGCAGGTGAGCATCGTGGAATGTCAATTTAATAGAACAAAGTGTTCTTGCACTTAGGAAGTACTTGAGTGGAGGTCCAATGCCCATCAGCTGTTCTACTACTAAGCCTATATGTATATGTTCATTGATCTATATCCCCCATCGTGACATATAAATATATGCACCTATGCACATGCCTGTACTTAAACCTCTATAAATGCCTTTTACCCCCAGTTCTTTCCTCTATTTCCTTTTACTTTCCTCTTGTCGCACTATCATGCTCAGCCTTCATTTGGGTTTCAGTATTTTCTCTCTGTTACATTACTCTTGCTCAATACCTATTGGACTTCTCTCATCCACCTTGTCTCTAATTTGGGATCAATTGATATACTCTTATCCCTTGGCTGATCCATACGATCTCCTTTCCCCCTTCTCCCCTTCTCCCATTACCCCCACCTCGGAACCATGAGTCCTGTCATCTTCACCTCCAGACTGTTCATCCAGCCTGTCTTATTTAGATAGACCTGCAAAGGTAACAATATGCACCAAAAAAAAGACTTCTGAAAATGAAGCAACCAAAGGAAATAAAGCAATGATAACAATAACAACAACAACAACAACAATAACAACAACAACAACAGTGTCCTATATATGTGTGTATATATATATGTGTGTGTGTGTGTGTGTAAAAAAAAATAAAAAGAATAACAGTATAAAAACTTGTAAATAATTCAAGGTCTGTTTATTGACCTCCAGGAGAGTTCCCTGTTGAAATGCCTGAGGAGAGGCTCAGGTAGTATGGCAGGAGCCTGACAAAATCCAGGGCTACATATAGTAGCCAACTGGAATGGGGGGATGGGGGTGGGGCATAGAGCAAATGGTGATGTGTAGAGAGGGAATGGGGTACTAACCCAACCAAGGGGAGTGTATTGCTTATATCTCCACAGGCAAACAGGGACCAAACTTTAACCCGGTGATCCAGAATGTGAATGCAGTCTGACGGCATGGAGTGGGGAACCAATGGAGGAGTCTGAGCACACAATCCCAATCCCAATCCCAATCCCAATCCCAGAGGAGTTTGCCTTGGAGGTCAGCACTTGAAGCTGCAGTTTGGGGAGTGAGAGATGCCAGACCAGAGCACATGAGAACAAATGATGGGGGAGGAAGAGAGAATGGCATGCATCCTGGTCCACTGAGACTGCAGGACGATATTCCCACTCAAAACAGCTGATGCACAAAGAGGATCATATGGCCAGCCTGACTATGAAATACGAACACTAAGGCTGTGCAACAGAGAGTGGAGCTCCAGATGGAGTGACAGGGATTGGGACCAGGGAGTGGCACCCCATCTGAGTCAACCAGCAGTGATCCACTTTTTAAAGCATTCTACATGTTAGCAATCTGTTCACATCCCTGGATCATGGTCAGGGGGGATTCAACAGGGGCCAAATCTACAGGAATCTCCCCTTCACTTAAAAAATAAAAAATTTTAAATGGCTCAAAAGGGAGATCAAATGTTAGGATGCTGCATTTTAACCTGTGTCTGTCATAATCAACAGGGTTATTCATATCACTTAACTATGATCAGAGGGGACTCACCAGAGAGTTAATCCAGGTGCGGACCTGGATTTTGGGCTTCCACTGTCAATTTTGGGCTTCCACTGTCAGCCTTCCCCCAAACCAGGTGTTGACAATTTAAACTATAATACCATGCCTTCCTTCAGATTTGGAGTACATTATTTACAATCTTTGGATCACACAGGCTAGTGTGTATCTTCCAAATTTTCTGATCATTTCTTATACTCAAATGTAATAGTGAGTCTTGAGGCAATCTGCTTTAACACTGAGTCTATGTATGATTACTCTTTGTTCAGTTTCGTCTTCAGCTCCCTATGTTGTTGCCGTACTGTATCTCACACAGTTGACGAGCCCCACAACCCCCTGACACTGTTGTCTGTTCCTCCACCTTGTGTGTTCCCCTGAACGTCTGCATACCTGGACTCCTGAAGCTCTGACTGCCCATGGGCTCCAGCCCTCAGTTTCTGCTCTTTCCTCTGATGGACCAAACAGTGCCACACCATACAAACATCCAATGGCCACATTTGTTTCTCTGAAACGTGACTATATCACCTGACACAGTGTCTGTCGTCTAGGACATGTCATGATGTTAACCGAATCATGGCAGCAGACTACTGAAAAGAGCCTGCAATGAATCCCAGTTGATGCTGGCTCTGCTAACACACAGACTCTGGGATCTGGGGTCGCCAGAACCAGGCTCAATGTCATCCAATAGATTCTAAATCATAGGGACTCTACAGGACAGGGCAGAACTGACTCTGTGGGGTTTTTTTTTGGGGGGGGGGGCATCACTGCCCTCATGGTGGGAGTGGGAGGCCCAGCCTTGCTCCTGGAGAGCTGCTGCTGGATTTGAACCTCCAACCCTGTGGGCCGCAGTCCTGTGCACTACCAACCCCTGTGGGTTTTTAAGACTTAATCTTTTTTTTTTCTGGTTAACTTTATAATTTTATTTATTTATCTATTTTTTTAAATCACTTTATTGGGGGCTCACACAACTCATCATGATCAATACATACATCAATTTTATGCAGACCACATTTGCACATTTGTTACCATCATCATTCTCGAAACATCCTCCTTCTCCTTAGGCCATTGGTATCAGCTTCCCATATTTCCCAAATTTTAATTTTCCCCCACCCCCTCCCTCATGAACCCTTAATAATTTACAAATTATCATTATTTTGTCATATCATACACTGTCCGATGTGTTGCTTCACACACTTCCCTGTTGTTCATGCCCCAGGAAGGAGGTTATATGTAGATCTCTGCAATTGGTTCACCCTTTCTACTCCACCTTCTTTCCACCCTCCCCGTATCACCACTGGTCCTGAAGAGATTCTCTGTCCTGAATTCCCCATGTTAAGACTGCAACTCTTTATGGAGAGTAGAAAGCCTCATCTTTCTCCTGAAGAATGGGCAAGTGATTTTGAACTGCTAAACTTGCAGTAGCAGCCAAATGCCTAAGCCTTTATGCCACCACGGCTCTCAAAGGACCCCAGGTAGCGGTTTCAAATCCCCCAGCCTAAGTGTTCTGTCTGTCAAGTGACAACCTTGAATTAGATGAGTTTGAAAGTCTCCCTCAGATTTAGTATTCTAGGATTCTATGGCATTCAAATGTAAAATATTTTCATAACTTTTCACCCAGGGTTTACAGTGAAGTGTAAGCCTGCCTAGAGAAAGCATTCAATTGCCACACAAACAAAATTAATTAGAAGTCCAAGTTACAGAGGAAAAATTCTAAAAGTATGTAATGACCGAGCTGTATATTCTGCATTTTTGTATATCCAGAAACTACCACGACCAATTATAGACAAAAGCACTCCGTATCCTTGGGTGAAGGAAGGAGCCCCAGAAGCACTGAAGGCTCTGGTGAAAACCATGGCACCAGGAATTGACAGAATACCAATTGTGCTGTCTCACGAATGGTAGTCTATGCACAAACTCATGGATTGCAGCTCACAGTTGGATGACACTCACAGAAACTCCTCCTATTTACAGGATCTTAAATTCTATGCTATTGGATATATTAATGATGTTATTAAGGCAACCTTAAGGGAATGACTGAGAAAGTTTTTAATTTTGGTTTCTTTTGGTTTTGGGGGGTGTTCATGTTTTGTTTTTGCTTTTTGTTGGTGGTGGTGGTTCTGGTTATTGTTTTTGTCATAATATGACCACCAAATTCAACCAGAGTCTTTCCTTACCCATGGACAAGCAGATGGATACTGGGATCCCACATAATTCTTGCCTCAATCCAAGCACAGGTAGTTCTGTTTTTAAAAAAAATCATTTTATTGAGGACTCATAAAATTCTTATCATAATCTATCCATCCATCCATCTATTGTAGTGTCAAGCACATTTTTTGCCTTCTCAAACAAGTAGTTCTTTTAACATGGCCCTGCTCCATATTCACCTTCAGGAAGAGGTCACTGACGATAAGGCTGCTACAGAAAAGTGTGGTGAGGAAAGCAGATGGTGCCCAGCTATCTATTGGAATAGGGTCTGGGATCTTAAAGGCTTGTATTCAAACCAGCAGCTATCTTAGTGAGGTGTCAACTAAGTCCACACAGATAGAGCACACCAGCCTATTGACCCAAAGCAGGATGATAACAAAATCCAAGAAGGGAACAGTATCAGACCTTAAATTGTGAGCACTCAATTTATTGAAGGCTATAGAGGACAGTGGGAACCAAAATCTGTCCCCGGAGTATCTGGTTGGATTAGGCCTCTGGCAGATCTTCTCTAGTCACAGGCGAGGGACTCGAACAGCTTTACTCTCAGAGACTATTGCAGACTTGATTATGGTGGATCAAAACATGGTCTAATATGACACCTGGTCACTTGACCTCTCTTTTGACGCAAGCTGAATTTTCTCCAGGCTCAAATACTTTCAATTGTTCCAAATTTAAAATTTAAACATATTGCTTTGAAATATTTCTTCATGACTTTTTATTTTTGTATTGTTGTTGTTGTTTTCTTATTTCTATTTCTTGCTGTTTCTGTAAGGTCTCTCAGTTTAGGAAGCACAGAAGGAGTTAATGCATCGACAGACAATACGTGACCCAATGGTTTATCAGGGACGGGTGTTGAGGAGGCAGGTGGGAGAGTGGAGGGGGCATTTGGGTGGATTGTGGTGATGTATACACAACTCTTTTTAAGAAGTGGTTTACTTATGAAAATGTATGCTATGTGAATATTATATCAAGAAACACACACACACACACACATTCCAAACTTCACCTATGGTTACCAGGAGTAAAGAAGGAATCGTTTTTGCTTAGGGGGGCAGTGAGTTCATTTTAATGGTGGTGAAACAATTTGGAGAGGGGTAACAGTAATGGTTCTACAACACAAAAAATATACTCAATGGCATTGAATTATACACGTAGACATTGTTGAGTTGGGCAATGTCTTGTTGTGTATATTTGTGCAGGTCACTTAATCGGGTGTCAATTTGAGGATTGGGAGTATAGGGGTGGAGTCTAGCCTGTTAATCTGAAGAAAACCAATGAAACCTTTGTGTGGGCATGGCCTTCTCCTGAGAATTCTGGGAAATGTGATCATTCCTTCTTGGAGGTAGAGATACTATCTCTCGGCTCACTCCCTGAGCGACATGGCAGCTGAGAAGACACATATCAGCATGTTGATAGACCCTGAGCCCTGGAGGAAACTGGAGGAGCCATGGGGAGACCACTGCCAACGCTGAGATGTTTATACCACCACTGGATACATAAGACTCGGCACCCACTGGCCTGTGGCTATCCTGGTGTCATTGAATGTGTTTTGTGAGTCTGAAGAGGCCTTATAGATTGGTATCATGCTTATGCGCTAATATCGGACTTTATGCCCTTGGACTGGACTGGGATGTTTTCTCAATGTTAAATTGCTCTTGTATATAAACCTTTTTCTTATACATATATGAGTGCCTATGGATTTGTTTCTCTAGTTTACCTGGACTAACACAATACTCTTACTAAATTGAAAAAAAATCACATGACTAACAGTGAGTACAAGAAAAAAATTGCTCTAAAACTGATTGTGGTAAAGATTGCACAACTCTTCTTGATATGATTGAACTATTGAGTTGTATGAAATGTGAATGAAGTATTAAAAATATTTTTAAAAGAAAGAAAGAAAAAATAAACTGAGAGGTTGAAGATTGTAGGTGCAGAGCAGAGACAGAATTTGTCCAGGTATATGAAGTTAAGAAAAGCTTTACTGCGGGCAGGGAAAGAACACTCAGGAGGGGAAGGGAGAGCAGAGAAAGGAACAGGAGCATCTGGAGATTCTGGGTGGTTAGGTCAGGGAAATCATGCCTGGCAGTGAGGCAGTGGGACATATATAGAATCCTGAGGGAAGAAGCTGTACAGACCCAGCCTGGAGAGATAAGCTCCTTGGAATGCTGGGGGCAGGGACTGCACAGTTCTGCTCTGGCCTTGAGAGGTGACAGGAAAGGGCCACACAGTGCAGCAGGCTATCTTTCAGGAGAGCAGGGGGAAGCAGCTGCATGGTCCAGACCAGCCCAAACATCCCAGACTCAGTGGAAATGGGTGCTGAGTTCTGTTTTTGACTACTTCCTGCTGAGATAGGGCAACAACAGGGTGTGGGGGTGGTAAGAGTCGGAAGGTTCGGGGTCTGGGCTGATTGGCAGCAGACTGTATGGGTGAAGTAAGAGCTGGTTGATGGTCAGGCTGGAAATGTCTCTCATTCATTACTACAAAAACTTAAACACAAAAGGAGCTAAAAGTAATAGTACACATCATTATTAGAGGCCCAGCGAGAGGCATAACCCAGGCTATGACAGGATTTTGAAATCACGAGGAGGAGCTAGTGGAGCTCTGTTGACCTTCTTTAATTTTGACTATGGTACAGATGTGGGCATGTAGATGCATGAATGCAAGTGAGCGAGTATGCACCAATTGAGTGTGAATGGGAATAACAGTCTGCAAATACCATGTAGAGAAAAGCCATCTTCACCCTGATTTGTGAAGTAGCAGATTAGCTGTGGTTGAGTATTGGGCAGTGACAAGGAGGAGATGGGAGAGGCTGGTTCAGTGAGTCTGTGAATGACCATGTCTGTTTTGATTTTTTTCCTGTGTTCTCAGGGGGAACAGGGTGTTATTAAAGTTGGGGGTTCTCATTAGTTTGATGTCCTTCACATTTCTCACACTGTAATCTTTCGTACCATGAACACATTCACTTCTTCTTTCTCATCAAACAGCTTTTTGTCAACTTCCCGATGTTTTTCACATTCGGGAACAGCCAGACATTCTATAATAAATCATCCAACTCTTTTCCTGGTGATTTGCAACTTACTCTGGCGTACTGTTTCCATCTAGACTTAAAACATTCATTGAAATGAAAGTGTATTAACTGTCAGCGAAGGGTTAAAGGTCTGCTAGGAGTCATTTCTGCTGCATTGTATACAGGCAAGCACTGTGGGGAGTTTAATGATTCCTGGTGTCTATTTTAGAATTAAACTCTGAGTGTTTGGGGGTAGGGCACAGGCCTAAACAGATAGCAGTAGAAGGAGATAAGTATGCTTTGGAGGGAGAGAAAGATTAAAGGAGTTAGTTTGTTTTGTTTTGTTTTTTGCCTTAGAACTGTTCATAAGGCAAACAAGTGCTGACAAACTGGGTTAAGGAGGATGGTTAAAAAAGGTGTTAGTAAAGGTGGGGTGACTAAAGGTCTGGAGGGATGACCATCAATACCCATAACCGAGACTGGGGAACGGGAAGTTGGGCCTGAGGAGGAGAGAACTGAAAAGACAGCTCTCTGAAGTCCACCAAAAAAGAAACTGGCTTACCTGCTGTCTTGATTGCTAACTCGAGCTCAACATGTGGGGTGTCACTGGGGTCGTCTGCTGTCGTTGCCAGTGACCAGGCCAAGGAATGTTAATGGAAATGGCCGTTCAAGATTTGGAGGGACTGACCTTCCACAGCTAGGCACCAAGAAGTAGTCGCTTCTCCAGTGGTCTTCTTGACCACACGATGGGCAAGGTTTAGTGGGTGTTCGGGGATGTGGGCAATGCTTAGGCCAGTGCCCTTTCCGGTTGCCTTTGAAACAAGGTTCTGGCAGTGGGTGGTCAGAGTCACTGTTGAAGATGTTGCTTCCTGATGTCTTCTGACCCCTTCTTCCAGCCAGTCTCAGGGAGGCAATCAAGACTTGGACTTGCCAGCTTGCCCCTTGGTGGGATCAGGATTCATAAGCTGCCTCAGCCTGTTCCTCTCAAGCATTAAAAACTTTAAATGCCATGTTTACCAGATTACGGATGGGGGTCTGAGGGTCATCCTCAGCTTATTAAGTTTAAATATTATGTTAACTGAAGACATAAGCCTGGGTAAGGTAACAGTGACTGTGGAAGATTGGGAGGCTGAGGGTGTTACTTCAGAGAAGGCTGAGCAGGGAGGGAACCAGGAGGGGTGAGAGAGAGAGAGAGAGAGAGACTCCAAGTCTGGCTCTGGGAACAGATGTCAGGAGCACAAATGCCCCAGCCTTTGGGAGTTGAGAGGACAGCGGAGGGAGGTGATGGTGAATGGTACCCCGAATATGGAGGAGTCTTTACTGGGGGCACAGACAAGGAGTCAGAGTTTGGAGAAAGGAGGGATAGTACTGTTGGGGGCCTGAATAAGAGAGTGTTTGACTAAGAGAACTTGAGCAGGGTGACAGGCAGTAGAAAGAGAGGGTCAAGAACGAAGAAAGAAAAAGGTCTAAATATATGGGACTTTGACCACTTGTGAGTTTGTTGACAAACAAGGTGAAGGAGGTGAAGGAGGATGTTAAAATCGAAAGTGCCATTTTTTTTTTTTTTTTTTTGGTCAGTGAGACTCATTGTTCAATTGGTATTGTGGCTAGACTTGGTTACAGAAAAAGACCAGGTGTTTGGGGTAGAGATCAGGAAGGTTGGTCAGTAGACACCCCCAAAAGGACTGCCTTTAGGGGGATAGAACAAAGAACTTCCCATGGTATCTCAAATTGTTGGGGGTTTGGGCAGAGGAGAAGGGCGTCCCAGTCTGCTTCCATCAGTCAGGACATGAACTGATAACTTTCGGAGGCATCCCTTTAAGAGTTAGACACCCAGGAGGAGAGGCCTGGGATTCTCCGGACAGGAAGATTCCTGGTGCAGCCTTGTGGCTTTGTCTGGCAGACAGGAACCTTGGATCCGTGAGAGGCACTGTGGGGAATTAAGGAGAGGGAGGGTCCTGGTGGCTGGTAAAATGGAGATTGGACAGGGGCCTTTGTTCAGAGTGAGAAAAGGAGGAAGTAGATTTTAGAACCATTCTAGGAGCAGGCACCCCAGAGCTGCAAACACAAAACATATGAACAGAAAAAGTTCAGACACACTCTTTGTACTCTAGTCTAGTCAGAAGGTCCAGTGACTGCCAGGTACACACTCGGAGATGCAGTGGATGGAAGCTAAGAGGTCCTAGTTTGAGGGTAGGAGGAATGAAGGAGAGAGGGGTGCCACAATCGCTCAAGGGCCGGGGTGCATCAAGACACCTCTTATTCCTCCCGGGTTCGTGCACCAAGATGAGAGATTGAAGATTGGAGGTGCTGAGCAGAGATAGAATTCAGCCAGGAATGAGAAGTTAAGAATGACTTTATTGAGGCAGGGAAAGAATTCTCAGAAAGGCAAGGGAAAGCAGAGAAAGGGACAGGAGCATCTTGAGTTCCTGGACAGATTCCATGACCCAATGAGTTAGGTCATGGAAATCATGCCTAGCAGTGCAGCAATGGGACATCTATAGGGCTTGAGCTAAGGATGTATGTATGTACTGATAAGGGGAATGAGGCTTTCTGATGTTGTAGTTGCAGGGTCTGAGTCAGGATATGGTCTGTGAGTAAATCATCTTATCTCTTGCACACCCGCATCCTGGAATGTTAAGGAAAGAGGCTGTGTAGGCCCAGCCCAGAGAAATAAGCTCCTAGGAATGCTGGGGGCAGGTACTGCACAGTCCTGCTCTGGCCTTGAGAGGAGGGGGGAAGGAACCCCACAGTCCAGCAGGCTATCCTTTGTGAGAGTTGGAGGAAAAGGCTGCATGGTCCAGACCTAGCTTAAACACCGCTTTCAGGCCAACCAACTGAAAAAGGTCCATTTTTGTACCCAACCTCAAAAAGGTCCATTTTGCACCCATTCAACATAATGTGAAAAATATGAAATACCATTAATGTCACATGCAAGTAAAATTTTGCTGAAGCTCATTAAACAAGTTTGTAGTAGTGCCTCAACAGGGAGCTGCCAGAACTCCAGTTGAATGCAGGAGAGGTGTGATGAGGGCTTTCAGAGACACACGCAGCACTAGAGCCTACACGTGATGTCACTGATTGCTGCCCATCAGAATTGACTCAATGATTGAGTTCTGAGCAGCAGTTGCTTGGCCTCCCTTCCCTCTGAGTCCTCACTATTCTAATTTTCTCTGCCATAGGCTTCCTTTATTATTCAGTCCCAGAGAGGAGTTTTCTTCATGGCTCCATATTTTCCCCCCAGCTTTTCACAAGAACCATTGGTTCCTGAGTACTCCAAAGAACTGGGTGGGGCATATCTTTTCAAAGTTTTCTTTGCAGACCCATGTAAAGATCAAATTTTAATGCCTGAAGGCAAGTGGGCTTACAAGCTTTCTATTTTCATACCTCTTGTTTTTCCCAGAAAACAACCAAGTAAACCAAGTGTGGCTTTATATGACCTCTGGCTAGACAAAGAAGAAAAACTACCAATAGGGAGAGGTCAAATAAACATCTGCTCTCCATCTTATGATTTATTTCTCCAGTACCCCACTCCCAAGGTACCATATTGTGTTAGTCTGGGTACATTAGAGGAATAAATCCACAGAAACTCAGATTTCAGGAGGGAGTTTTAATATAAAGAACATCCCAAACCAGTTCAAGTCCACAAGTCCAACACTAACCCATATGTACCACACCAGTCCACAAAGTCCTCCTCCATCTCTCAAAGCACACAAAATGATGCCGACAACAGGAGGAAAGCCAGATCAGTGAATCTGTAAGCATCTCAATGCTGGCAGGGGTCTCCACATGACTGCTCCAGCACACAAGGCTGCATCTAGGTAGGTCCATGTGGCTTCTCCTCAGAAATGTCTTCTAGGAAATGAGCCTTGCAAGTTGAAGCAGGGAATTGACTAAGGCAATTGCACCCTGGTCTGACCATCCCAAAGCAAGAGACCTGACAACTAGAAGGGCGAGGCTCACTGAGCCATTTATCTCTCCACCCAGGTTGGCACAATAAATTTTAACTATCTCAGAATCACTGGGCAATGGTTGGCAGAATGTTTTTGTTTTCTCCCCTGATGTTCAAGGAAATCTCTGTGAAAATACGAGTGGGACACCAACTAAGGAACAGAGGGGTCAGTGACCAAGAAGGCAGTTGTCCTTTGGGTTTCTACTCACCAGGATCAACAGCAAGAAGATCATCAAAAAGTCTGAAGAGAAACAAGTTTGCATGAGCCACAATCTCATGCATCCCGAGACCAGAAAAACCACATGGTGCACAGCTAACGCCACCGACTCTTCTGAGGGGCATCACAAGAGATGGTCCCAGATGCACTATGGATAAGAATTCAAATTCCTATTTAAAAAGTGCTTGAGGCCAGACGAATTGAAAAAATAGGGAACAGCAGGAAAAATTAGAATCTGATTTCCAGATAATTAAAATTCACATGTCCAGTTTCAACAAAAAACCCCAAACACACAAATAAACAGGATGGATAACCCACTCAGAAGAGTATGTCCATGCAGAAGCAAAAGAAACATCAGGAGGAAACCCAGATCATGGACCCACTTGGCAGGAAGACCAAAGTAAAAAGACTCACACTTTCTGATTTTAAATGAAGTTTAAGTGTTGTTTCACAGTTAAGTTACAGTAATCAAAACAGTTTGGTACTGATTTAAAAACATTTCTGGCAACAAAGTAGAATCGAGAATCCAGAAATAAAATTACATATCATTGGAACTGATTTTCAACATGGGTGCTTGGGGAAAAAATGGTCTCTTAAATCAATGATGGCTGCACAACTTGTACTCTACAGCAGAAGAATAAAGTGAGCTCTTACTTTACACCATATAAAAAATTAACTCAAATAGAGTAAAAGGCTGAGAAGTGAGAGAGTTAAAGCTATAAACCTTAGAATAAAACATAGGATAATTCTTTAGGACTTTGCTTGGGGAATGGGTATGGCACCAGAGACATGAGCAATAAAAACAAACAAATTAGACCTCCCAAAATGAAAGATGTTTGTACATCAAAGGACATTATTAACTAAGTCAGGAGACAACCCAGAGACGGAGAGAACATGTTTGTGGTCAGAAAATATGAGTGATCAGAGAAACTTCTGAAATGCTCAAGTCACCTACTTGAAGGCCATTCCTCTGAACTTAAACCATCTCTACTTAGTGGCACTTAATACAATCTGGACCGATCTGCCATTTCACTGGAAGTTAAAGACCTTAACGACAGAGAACAAAACATAAATCCCCTAAAATTTCATCTTGTAGAATGATGGTGGCTTATTGGTGAAGGACGACAAATTCACTCAAAAAGGTTTCCAAATTCCTCCAGTCTCACAGGACAGATGCCCAAGTCATCTTGAAGGTATATCACAAAAGAAAGTAGAAGATCAGAAGGGAATAGTAAATAACAAGTTTGATGAAACCTTTGGCTTAGAGATAGTAAATGGAAGGAGCCACTGTAGGGATTCAGATAACAGGAACAAAAAGAAAAGTGCTTCAAAACTTTAATAGGATCAAAAGCCTTACAGCTCAAACCCCAAACCATCAAACGGAGCAAGCATTTCCATGGTAGGACCAAGCAGTTTGAAAGTGAGCTTTGAAAGTTTCTGCTGAAACTCCAGCTACCACCTGGGCTGCAGGATGAACATGAAATGCCACTGTGCTGTGGGTCAGTCAGTGGGGAAGTTCTTGGCTCACACAAGCCACTTTCCAGGCAGGCTTTGGTCTTGAGTTGGGTCAGCTGGTGCCCCACCCTCTGGCCCTACGAGGGAAAGGGTGACCTCCTGCTAGATTCTCTGGCCAACTTATTGTTTGCAGTTTTCAGGAAGCTATTTGAAAGGGTCATTGAGAAGTGATCTTTCTAAATCAAGCTGTAGCAATATTTTATTTCCTTTCGAGCCACATTTAAAGGCATTTGATGGGTCAGCTTTAAAAGTCTGGGAAACAAGTCCATGTTCTGACATAAATTCAGAAAAACAAAAGGGTTCTTTTGTTAAAACAAAGAGAATAGAGCATTGTAGGACAGACATCCTTCTTAGATAAAGTGACCAGACATCCCACTTTTTAACAATTTAACAACATCCCTCGGCATTTTAAAAGTAAAATAACTGCACTACAATACTATTCATGCATTCTATGAAAATTTTTGTTGCTCCATATGGACCAAATTTTTGATCAAGAAACCCCCCTGCCTCCCGGTCAATGGTGTCCTGTTTAAAATCTGGTTCCTTTATTCTTAGAACATGTGCTTGTCCTTGTAGCAATTGAATGCTTGACAAAACACACACACACACACACAATCAAACAAACAAAGGCATACTGAGTCAATGCTGACGGGTGGTGACCATCTAAGACAGGGTAAACTGCCCCCGTAAATCCCCCACACTGTAACTCCAGATGGGAGGAGAACCTAACTTAGAATCTCTCTAAAAGGCAGGCTGGAGGTTTAAAACTGCTGACCTTACAGCCGCAGACCATCTTGGAACCACTATGCCACCAGGGCTCCTTACAAAACATACACACACATTTAAATGTAAAGCACCTTTTCTTTTAAAAAAAATCATTATAATGGGGGCTCGTACAACTCTTATCACAATCTGTACATACATCCAAATGTGTCAAGCATATTTGTACATTTATTGCCATCATCATTCTCAAAACATTTGCTTTCTACTTGAGATTTTAGTATCAGCTCATTTTCCCCCGCCTTCCCTGGCCCCTCTGCCTCATGAACCCTTGATCATTTATAAATTATGATCATTTTGTCATATCTTACACTGTCTGATGTCTCCCTTCACCTATTTTTCTGTTGTTCATCCCTCAGGGAGGAGGTTATATGTAGATCCTTGTAATCAGTTCCCCCTTTCTCCCCCACCCTCCGGGTATCGCCACTCTCAGTACTGGTCCTGAAGAGATTCCCTGTGTTTCCAGTTCCTATTTGAACCAGTGTGCATCCTCTGTTCTAGCCAGATTTGTAAGGTAGACTTGGGATCATGACAGTTGCAGTGGTAGAGGGTGGGGGTGTTGGAAGCATTCAGGAACTAGAGGAAAGTTGTATGCTTTATAGGTGCTATACGGAATACTGACTGGCTCATCCCCTCTCTGAGACCCTTTTGTAAGGGGATGTCTAGTTGCCTATGAATGGGTCTTGGGTCCTCAATCTGTACTCCCCCTCATTCACAATGATTTGATTTTTTTTCTTTTTGTATTTTGATGCCTGATACTTGAGCTCATCAACACTCGTGATTACACAGATTGTTACGCTTCTTCCATGTGACAAAGTCCCTTTTCACAGAAGGGTCACATATCCTGCAGATTGACTTCTTTTAGATCATGAGCTCACATTCTAACAATTTTTTTTTGTTTTTGTTTTTTTGGGGGGCATCACTACCCTCTGGTGGGAGTGGGAGGCCCAACCTTGCTTCTGGAGAGCTGCTGCTGGATTTGAACCACCAAGCCAGTGGGCTACAGTCCCGTACTCAATCACTACGCCACCGGGACTCAGCCCCTAACAATTTTTAAAAACAAGAAACATACAGCTGATTGGGTGACCTATAGCTTATTTAAAAAATAAGTCAGGTGCTTCCTCCTCATCCTTTCCCCCCCCCTCTTTCTCTAACTTCCATTCTGGTGAGCAGACACTGAAAAAAATGTTACTGCTAGCTAGGGCAGTGAGCTATCCTGTGTGATGAAGCCCATGTTGCAACCATAGAAGACATTGGGATTTTTCAAAATTCACAAGACTATACAACACAAAAGATGCCGAGGAGCCCTGGGGCTGCTAAGGCCCTGGTCAGGAGTTCAAAACCATCGGTCACTCGGCAGAAGAAAGATGAGGCTATTTGCTTTGGTACAGATTTGCTACCTTGGAAAGCCTACAGAGGGTTGCTGGGTTTGGTTTTGGGTTTCATTCGCCTAAAGATTGGTGGTTTCAACCCTCACCTGGCTGTGGGTTTGGCTTTGGTGGACTCTTAATAAAAAGAAGTAGGGTAGATAAACTGAAGAACCAGGTTCTTGGAATTAGAATGATGTGGCCTACATTCTTCAGATTTGGGGCATGAAAAGAGAAATTAATTGGCTGTGGGAGCAAAATACACAAATGCTTTCTGAAGATGGAGTTGGCAGCAGCAGAGACGGAGATGCTAAATGATACTCCTTGGCAGCGCTTCTTAGATGTTAGGCAGCATGGGCTACTTGAGGGCTCATGAAAGTGCAGACTGTGACTCCAGAGGCCTGGGGAAGTGCCCTTTACCCTTTCTAACAGACTTCTGATGGGTGTAACATCACTACGAGTGCCAAAACGATGCAAGCCTACGAAGCAAGTGGTTCTCCAACTTGTCCAGGAGAAAGAAAATCTGTAAGTCATAAGGCTTGCTGGGGAACATGTTTTATCCTAACATATACGCTACCCACCCTCCACCATGGCCATCAAACTGATGCCGGCTCATAGCGACCGTATGGGTGACTTCCAAGACTATAAATCTGTAATGGAACAGAGTGCCTCATCTTTTTCCTGCAGAGTAGCCGGTGGTTTGAAACCACTACCTCATAGCTAGGAGGAGGCCACTGCTTCCCGGGCAATGCCACCAGGGCTCCTTAACATATAAATTGGACCTTTCATCATCATCATCATCATCATCATCATCAAGTAATGCGTCACTCACAGTGCATCTGGTTTCCAAACTCAGGATGACCAGTTGCTTCTGGATTTTTCTGGAAATGTTTACTATTTGCATTCCACATAGAAAACTCAACAAGTGCCTGTGGCTAAAATGAATACATGAATAAGCAAAAGAAAAAAGGAGGGTACGTAACGCCCAGTTGGCCCCTGGACAGTGACCAAAGCATGGTGATGGTACAAAACCACCAGCAGACATGGAGAGACTTAAAGAATGAGAGGGAGGGAAAAATAACATGTGGCAGCTACTTTCAGTGTCAGGCTGGTATCGGAGGAATCCTTTATGCAAGCGGTCTACTTCATCTTTCCCACAGCTCTGTGAGTTGGGGATGATGGTGACTTCCATTTTCCACAATATGAAACTGAAGCACTGAGAGGGTTCTAAGTGACTAAGCTTCCGGCCATCAAGTCACTTCTGTCTGATAGAACCTACAGTGACCCTACAGAACAGAGTACAGAACTGACCCCTGTGGGTTTCCAAGTCTGTTAACCTTTTTTAAAAAATCATTTTATTGGGAGCTCTTATAAATATCATACCTGTTCAATCATTATCAAGCGATATTGTACAACTGCTATTGCATTTTCAAAAGATTTTCTTTCTACTTGAACTTTTTAATATCAGCTCCTTTTTATCCCCTCCAAAATCCCCTGCCCCCAGGAACCCTTATTTTATTTTTGCTGCATCTTACACCATCCACTATATCCATTTACAAACAATTCTGATGGTCTTTCTCATCAAGTGGAATTACATAGTCATTAGTGCTACTAGCTGCACTCCCTTTCCGCCTTCCCATTTTCTCAGGGAATCATTACTCCTGTTACTGCTTCTGAAGGGTTATGTATCTTGGCTTTCATGTATGGAAGAATGATCTTCATTATACACAGTGGAAAGCCTTATCTTTCTCCCTTGGACTGGCTAGTGGTTTCAAACTACTGACCTTACAATTAGCAATGAAATGTGTAACCCAGAAAGCCACCACCAGTGCTCCTGGAGGTAATCCCAAATCAGATATTGTATTACCACTCCAGAAAAGGTCAGATCAATGTTCCCAGCCCTTCATGAAGGATCAAAACAAATAAATTCGCTTATTGAAGCTCTGAGGGTTTAGAGCTTGAAGAACATACAAAGACCTGTCCCATCTATCTGTTCAGGCTGAGTTCGTGTTTGCACCTCGCTGTGTTGCTTTCCCATTTGTGTCCACTCTTCTTCCTTGGGCTCTTTTGTCTCAGTCATTGTGGGTTTTATAAATAAGGTACATACACATCCACTTTCCACTGTATTATGTCACCACAAGCTGTACACATCCTCCTCCTTTAGTCCTCAATCCGCCAGTGTAGAATTCCCAGGTACAAGGCAGCACCCTTGCATCATTAGAAGACAATGGTGACTTCAGTGAAAGTAACATCAATGATACTTTAATTTGCCATCTAAATTATCCTTGGCCCAATAATGCACTTTGCAGGGAGAAGAGGTCTTCTCAATGGCTAGATACATATTAAGAATTAATATACATAATTAAGAATTAATAGTAGAGTGCCTTGGTGTTTAGAAAGCCTTATCGTTACAGGAACTCATTTGATTCTCATGTCCCCCCCTCTCCTGTTTTAACCAGGCTGGAAATGAGGCTGGAGGGGCACCCAAGACAGAGCGAAGCCCAGACCCCTTCCTCCCATCTCTCTTCCCTTTCTCATTTTAAAACTTTGCCTTGGGCTGAGCCCCAGTGCCATAGTGGTTGTGTGTGGGACTGTGGCCCACAGGGTTGGAGGTTCAAATCCAGCAGCAGCTCTCCAGGAGCAAGGCTGGACCTACTACTCCCACCAGGGGGCAGTGATGCCCACAAAAAAACAAACAAAAAAAAACTTTGTCTTTTAGTGTCAACCCACAGACTAAGCACCGGTTTCAGCATTTTAAATTCTAAAACTAAATAACACAGTTCAGCCACTTGTGGCAGCTAGATTTTATGTCAACTCCTACTTGTGTACAGTGGGGTCTGACCTGTCAATCAGGTCACAGCCTGATGATGCCCCCGGGGAGGTGTGGTCTTCCTGTAAGAGAGTCACTGGGGCCCCTCACCTTCACCCCCAGCTCCTTTGTCTTCCTGCTTGCTTGGACTGGCCTGTGTCCAGGGGCAGCCTCATGTAGGCTACCCAACCTTGGCACCCTGCCATGTTTCCACTGACTGTGGGTCCACACTACCCTGCACCCTACTTTAACTCCTGTGACACTATGTAAGTCTGGAGAGGGCTCCAGCTGGCGTTAGACCCATAGACTTAAGTTCAGCTAGACTGGATGCCTTCTTGATGTTCAACGACTTTGTGATTTGAAGCTCATTTTTATACATAGACGTGTGTCCCTGGTTTTGTTACTGTAGACAATATAGCCTGCCAGGGCTTATTATCTCCCTCTCACCACTTTCTATTATGTTAAGTATTTTATAATCAATAACCACAGCTACCCACTTAGGAAGAGTCCCAGGCAGCCTATTGGATTGAATTGTGTCTTCCTCAAAATACGAGCTAGAGTCCTCATTACTATGTGAGGATGTCATCCCACTTGGAACCACGATTTTCTTTCTTTCAATCATTGTATTGGGAGCTCTTACAGCTCTTATCACAATCCATTGTGTCAAGCACATTTGTTCATATGGTACCATCGTCATTTTCAAAACATTTTCTTTCTACTTGAGCTCTTGGTATCAGTTCCTTTTCCTCGCTTTCCCCATGAACCCTTGATAATTTATAAATTATTGTTTTTCATGTCTTACACCAACCATGTCTCCCTTCACCCACTTTTCTGTTGTTTGTCCACCTGGGGGGGGGGTGGTGGTGGTAGTTATATGTCATTCATTGTGATTAGTTTCCCTTTTCTTCCTCTACCTTTCCCTTCCCCTCTTGGTCTAGCTACTCTTATTATTGGGGACCAGAGTTTTCTTCATTAGGTTCAGGAGCCACTACAGTGCCACATGGATCTTAAGATCAAATCGTGTTTAAGACATAAAAGAGCAACCGAGGTGCAGGGTAAGCAAGCACAAAGGGAGAGAAGACAGGTGGCAGGTGGGGATCGAAGGAATGGACAGAGGGAAGCCCAGGCTGGAGAAATGGAGGACAGGGTCCTCTCCCATGAATTGACAGTCTTGCCGTAGGGTAGGTGCCCTGAATTCAGACTTATAATCGCCTAAACTGAGAAAAAGAATTTTCTACTTGCTAGAAAGAGCCATTTGTGGTATTTCTCTCCCCAACAGCACTGGGAACTGAGACACTAGCCCAGGGATGCTCCTAGGCATGAGTTGGTAGGCATATATGGGCTGAAGGGCAGAGTGGGAGCAGCCAGGGCCAGGCACATGACACAGGAAGGGTGGGGGGAGTACTGGGTCTCAGCACCTGCTGCACCTGCTTCCTGGAGCCCCACCTACCTCTCCCACAGAATTCACAACAAAGGATTCCAGGTGTGAGCTCGACCCAACAACACCTGCACACAGGACTTAACTCTTCCAGGGGATAGTACACAATTAGTTTGGGCACAGTGATGGCCTTCCCCAATCCCCAGGAGGTGCCTAAGAAGGGGCTCAAACTCATGAATTTATTTGTTGACCAGAGAAGCACTGTTTTGGGAAATGGAATGACTAAAGTGCCAGTCCCGACTTAGCCACTGTGTTCATTTTCCTTGGTCGGCTGCCTCGCTGAGCTGGGACTCTAGTCCTTGGTTCCTAAACTGATAGCACACATCAAGCAGTGATGGGAGTGCTAGTTCACACACAGGGAAGGGGTGCAGCTCCTGGTGTTACACCGCCCCCCCCCCTCTGCTTTTCCCATGAACCTGAATGAACCAGGGCGGCGAGCATTTGTAAAGGTTAATGGAACTGGAATGATGTGGTGAGTTTTGATGACACATTCTCAAGGGCAAGAGTGTCAAACCAGCCATGAAACTGACGTATTGCATGTGACGCTGTATACGTTAGAGTACAGCTATGCCTTTTGGTGTTTTCAGTGTTGATTTTTTTAGAGGAAGATCCCAGGTCTTTCTCCCAAGGTACTTCTGGATGACCTTGAACCCCTAGCCTTTGGGGCTAGCAGTGAGTCCCACCTGGGTCTCCGCCGACGCTTATGCATGCAACATGACAGACCAAATCCTGTGTGGCACTGAGAGGCTCATAGCCTCTTCAGGGATGCCATTTGCATGCTTGTGAATGTGGAAAGAATCTAAGTCGAGCAAAACATTTACCTTTTCCAAGGCCTCTCTGTCGAGCAGCTCTTGCACAGCTAGGAGCTTGATGCTGTAAGACAAAAAGGAAAAGGACACTTGAAAACGGATCGTTTCCTGTTGTCCATTGTCCCACGAGTCACAGGCACCCGGGCTCTGACATTTCACTCTGCCGACTGACCTCCCCTCTCATCTGGAGGAGACCTCTGGTGTGAACCACACTGGTCAGGTCAGAGCTTTGAAAGAGGGCCTGTGCGCTGGGCAGCCGATCAATCGCTCATTCATGTTAGAAATTCAGATGCAAAGAAGAAACCGGTGAACCCTGTCTCAGTATTAATCCTCATTTGATAGC
Organism: Nesogale talazaci; assembly: GCA_004026705.1. Classification (NCBI taxonomy): domain Eukaryota; kingdom Metazoa; phylum Chordata; class Mammalia; order Afrosoricida; family Tenrecidae; genus Nesogale; species Nesogale talazaci. The sequence goes on along the minus strand of PVJH01023529.1, from coordinate 6,673 downwards.
TCTTTGATGACGGTGAGTGATTTCGGCTCTGCCCACGAGTATACCAAGCACTGATTAGGCCAGGCAAGAAAAGGTGTCCTGGTGGCAGAGGGGGTTACATGTTGGGCTACTAACCCCAAGGTCGGCAATTCGAAACCACCAGCCGCTCGGCGAGAGAAAGATTATGTAACTTCTCTCTACAACTGTAAAGATCTATAGTCTCGGAACACGACCCCCCACCCCCACCCCCAGGGCACCTGTCCTATAGTGTCACTATGAACTGGAGTTGCCTTGATGGCAGTGTTTGTTTTGGTGTGCAGGACAGTGAGGGGACTGTGGCCAAAGGCCAGCTCCAGCAGGACAGGAGGGAAGAAGGCCCCCTGGTCTACCACTCAGGGACCCAGGATCAGGCTGCACTCAGCAATGAGAAGGAGAGAACTCAGGGGTGGCACAGGTTTCACAGCCCACTGCCACCTAGCGGGTTCCATCTCATGGCACTCCCATGTGTTCCAGGGAGAACAGCTCTGCGGGGCGTTCTGTGCGGTCATCTTTATAGAAGCAGACTGACTGCCGGGCCTTTCTTTCTTCCACAGTGCTGCTGGGGGGGGGGGGGCGGTTCCAATGGCCAACTCAGGGACCCAGCAGTCAGGGGCCAGGAGGCAAGTCGTGAGGGGCAAACAGCCTGCACTTCCCGGGGGCCTCTGGGGCAACATTTTCCATGTTTGACCTGTGGCTTGTGAGGTAGGGAGGTCTCTGAGGCTGGCCCCGGCACACAGGCTGATGCACAAGATCCAAGGACGTTGTTCGGGGTGTGGGTGTGCTGTTGAGGTGTCACGGTGCTTCCTTCCTGTCCCAGCATGTGGTCCTGTGGTCTACAAGGCTTCCATAAGTTGGAGTCAGCTCCATGGTCGCACTCACTGCCACCAAGTCAATGCCAAGCTCATAGAGACCCCGGAGGACAGGGCTGAACTGCTCGAATGAGTTTGCAAGACTGTAAGTCACGATGGGAACACAACGGCCTACACACACACACACACACAACCACCACACCACCTGTGCTCCGCTCAGGGGCAACCAGCAACGCCAGCAACAAGCCATTCCGATGAATAGAAAGCATCACAGGTCATGCTGTAGTTGTGTCCTTATGGAAAGAACGCCTCCAGCAAGATGGCTGAGTGCCTTCTCCCTTGAGCACGACGCGACGTGTACTTGTAATATTGTCATTCATGAGGTCAGGGCTGTTGGCCATTTTTGAGCACACGTTGGTTCCCAATGTACAAATCAAGATTCCGGGTTATTAATATATACAGCAATTTATCTGCTAAGCTAGGATAGTCCCATTTTAGCTCTGCTTGGAGCAGCTTAAATTGCCTCTGAAATAACCACCAGAAAATATTTACACTGGAAGAATTTCCAATCCCTTGGTCATGAAGCCCAAGTCAGTCTAGACATGCACAACGTGGAGGAGGTTTCTGTGAAAAGGGTCCTCTTCTCTCTCTTCACAAAGATGCTACATTCAGACTGCTGTAGAACATGAGTGGAAAACAAATGGTTCCACACACTGAATGAAGACGAGAACAACTTCAGGTGACTTGCATTTAGGTCCAAATCTTCAGAAAGCTATTCCTTGTCCATCACTGTACTTTCCTTTAGATTACATATTGTAAAGACATGACAGGCAGATATGCTATTCCCTGATCACCTACACTTTTTCCAATGGGACATTCCCCCAGCAGACTCAAATCCAGGCTCAGAATCCTTCTTAACACTCCAGTGACTCACATATACATCTCCCCCCACCAAAAAATTACTGAAATTCATGTGAGATAAAATCTATTTATGATTTGTTCAAATGGTATAGATAATTAGGGGGTGATGACAGACACTTTTACACCAGGAACATCCAGAAACATGGGGTAGGATCATTTTAGGGAGAGAGAGAGAGAGAGAGAGAGAGAGAGAGAGAGAGAGAGAGAGAGAGAGAGAGAATGGTAGGAGGCTAAAATCTACATGGTTTGATTTTCAATTCAACATGCATCGTGTTAACAAGCCCACTGCCACAGCTGTTCACAAGCCTGTATTTCTTCCAACGGCTGCTTTTTTCTCCTTATAATCACAGTATTTAAGAACAGTCTGAGATGTTTCTTCTTACATAATGTTATTTCTTACCAAATTGAAAACCCTCTGAGTCTGCCGTATTTATTTCAGCGTTTAAGGGATCGGATTCTTCCAGAACATCAGATACTCCCTGGGTGGGAATTTCACACATACTGAAGGAGCAACAATCCCGTTTAGCAAATCCTTCATTTGACACCATCCAACTCTCTGTCGACAACGTCTTGGTTCTCTTCTGCCGCCGTGTCATCGCACAGCGGTGTGCATGTGTGTGTGAGTGTGATGCTGGAAGCTCTGCCACCGGGATTTCAAACACTTGAGGGTAAATCGATGGCAGACAGGTTTCAGCAGAGCTCCTAGACTAAGACAGATTGGCTGATCTATTGGCCAAACTTAATCCAGGAAAGTCTTGAGGATGAATTATGAGAGCACGCTGACTTGGGGAGAGGTCAGTTGCTGGAGGAGGGCATTGCATTTGGTGAGTTAAGGGGCTAGAGGTGGTGGGGGTGAGTTGGATGGGCTCAAGCTTGCTGCAATTGTCAGTAGGATGCAGGACTAGGCAACAGTTCATTCTGCTGTGCCTAAGGTCACCATGTGTCAGAATTGACTTGATGGCATCTGTCTGTCCGTCTGTTACCTCCTATGCATCATCTTCTTGATACCCTGGGAAAGTCTCATCTTTTTCATTCTCAATTTTGCATGCTCAATTTCCCCTTTTCCCTCCCCCTTAACCATATACCGAGTACCTCCTATATTTCAGATACTGTGCCAGGCATCAAGGGGACAGAGATGAACATGTCCTCATGCCTACTTTCAGAAACCTCACAGAACTAGGATGCTACATGGGCACATGTCCAGGGAGGGGTGTTCCCCTGAGCCTCTTCTGTGTCTACTGGGGGCCAGCAGAGTTGGGCTAATCAAGCCCATCTGTCAGGTGGCTTGGTACTCTGCGTACAGGCTCTGAAAACAGCAGAGGCCCCATCTAATACATGCTGCAATTTTTCTGCATTCCACTTTTAGCACAGAGGAAAGTCACACAAAAGCAGCTGATAAAAGCAACTCATTTAGAAAAATGACAACTTCAAGGGCAAGTCCTGAAGTGAAAACAGGCCATGTTTAGGGAGACCTAGAATGGGGGCAATTAAAGTTTGCTAGATAAGCTGAAGGGAAGTCAGGGGCTTGTAGGGAGATGCTCTACTCATCTGGGGCTGTCTGGCACAATGAAGTCTGTAACAGAATTTGAAGTAGTGACAAGGAGGCACCCAAAAAAGAGAAGAAAAGAGGGTTGAAGAAAGAGGGGCCGCAGTGGCAGTCTGGGGCTGCCTTCCATGAACCTCAAGGCCCCATTGAAAGGCAGATGTGTGATAGCTTGATGAGTAAAGGCACCATCTAAGCGGTCTCATAATGCCATCCTGTGAATTCCGGCTCATCACAACTCAATAGGACAAGGATGAACTGGTCCTGTGAGTTTCCAAGATTCTAACTCCTTACAGGAGGAGAAAGCTGTGGCTGGTGGAGTGGCTGGTGCCTTCCACGTGCTGACCTTGTGGTCAGTAAGCCAACTCATCACCATTACAGTATGGCCCCCTTCAACCACACCCTCTGCCATAAGGTTGATGTCAACTCAGAGTAAAGCTCTGGAACAGTGTGGAACTGCCCCTGTGGGCGTCTGAGACTGGAAATCTTTCTACAGGAATAGAAAGCTTCATCTTTCTCCTGGGGATGGCTCATAGTTTCAAACTGCTGACCTTGTGGTTAACAGGCCAACATGTAGCCTACTGTGCCCTCAGGGCTCCTTCGTACACAGCCAGAGGGATAAGAAATGACAACATCTATTTTTTGGGGGGAGGGGGAGCGCACTTCAATCATAATGGCATCTAAAGAGTAAAACATCAACTGTACAGAAACACATGCTTTCAGGATAGATTATAACCAAGAGGGTCACCAGAGTTAAACAAACAAACAAACAAACACAAAAAACTGCCCTGCCTCCCTTTCTCTAAGAATTGGGCGTTTTAAATTATGAAGTGTGAGTTATTTGGTTGTGGTGGCCACAACGTCAGCTGCTGCCAGCAGGTCAAGCCGTCCTGCGGGGCTCCTGCTCATAATGACATCGCCATGCCCTCCTCCTTCCTCGTGGCTGTTGGTGTGTATGTGCGATCATTGTGGTAGGCCTGAAGCCAAGCCCTCTCATTGAAGGGCCTCATTTCACTGGTATTTGACTCACCTTGCCATTCGTTTCTAGCGATTGGTCTTTTCTGATGATACATCCATAAAAAGTTGAGCTTTATATGTACATAAAACACACACATATATGTATATATACCTACACACATATATTGAGGGCTCTTACAACAATCCATACTTCTGTACTTATGGTGCCATCATCACTTTCAAAACATTTCCTTTCTACTTCAGCCCATGGTCCTCCTCTTTTTTCCCTTCTTCCCCCGCCCTCCCACCCTCATGACCTCTTGATAAATTATTATTATTCTCATATCCTACACTGCCCACACCCTCCCTTCATCCAAGTTTCTGTTGTTTGTCTCCCTCGGGAGTGAGTTTTTCTTCCAAGACCGATTTGCTTGATTTCCTGGCATTCCACGATAGAGTCCATTCAAATGCACCACTTCTTCTGTCTTCCTTTCAGTGTGTGGGATAGAGTAATGCTTAATAAATCTATAATTGCATGCACTATGATGGATCCCTTTCCACAGCCAATGGATGAAATATTTAAGAACCGGATACTCTGTGCCAGGTGTCTCTGGGCACTCAGAACACAATGAAAAACAAACGCTGCCTCTGCCTTCAAGGCTGAGTCTAGCGGGGGAACCAGGAGAGGGCATCAGCTGCTTGAGGAGCGCTCTCATGAGGTAAGTGGCTCTTAGCAGGGGCCCTGCACAAAGCCAGAGGCTTCCTCAGAAGTGATGTCCAAGCTAACATTGTCAGACTTGCTAGCCAGAGAGAAGGACAGGGCAAATCCAGGCAACTGAAGTGTAGGAACAGTGCAAGAAAAGGAAAGAGAGTAAGTGTGCAGATTAGGAAAGGGAGATCGCTCTGCGGAAGCAGGCAGGGTCCGGCTTCATTGAATTGGAAGCCATTTGAAGGAGTTTGGACTCTCTTTGGAGTCCCAGGTGATTTGGGGCAGTGGTGTGGGGCACAGAAGACTCGCAGATTAAAGCGTTCGTAGCCTGGAGAATGGCTTTGGAGACGAGAGGGCTGAAGGCAGTGAAATCAGAGAGTGCGTTCGGAAAGTGGTGGGTGTGGCGGGAAAAGGGGCCGGGGGTAACATTCCACAGATCAGCAAGTGGCAGGACTTCGCTGATTGTGGGAAGGGTGGGGCACTGAGCAAAAGAGCACCCCCTCATTTCCAGCATGTGAAACAGGCCGCTTTGGGAACCATCTATTTGGGAAATCAAGGAAGAGAGGGGAAACGCTGTCAGTTGTTGACTCCAGGTGCCCTCAGGACCTTTGGATGAGGATGCTGGTAGGCAGTTGGCCGTAACTGCTCTGAACTCAGCGTGTTCTGGACTCCGGATTAGGAGACCATGCCATGTGGACAGAAGGAACTGATCACCCAGGAGGTTGTGAAAACACAGAAGGCAGACACGGGCAGAATCCCAAGGACCAGCAGCATTTAACAGAGGGGTAGAGGCTGTTAGAGAAGCAGAAAAGGAACTCCAACAACATACTAAGAGAAGCAGGGGCACATGGCCCAACAGCCAAGAGGAGGGAACGATGCAAGAAAACGGTGGGAGGCAATGGGTCAACATTGCACAGAGATGAGCAAGTTAGGGTTGGTGTTCTTGTGGGACTAGTATCAGGGGAGTCCTGGGTAGTACCAACGTCAGGGAATGAGCAAAGGATGGGTGGTCCAAATAAACAAGCCCACTGCCACCAAACTGTTTCCCACTCACAGCAACCTTATCGAACAGAGTAGAACTGTCTCAGTGGGTTTTCAAGACTAAGTCTCTCATCCTTCGCCTCTAGAGTAGCCGGGGGTTTCAAACTGCTGACCTTGTGGTTAAGAGCCCTATGCACAACACACTGTGCCAACAGTGCTCTTTAGATGGGAGCTGGGAGAGGAGAAATAATGAGATTCAAATCTAGGCAGAGGTGGTGGGTGGCTTCTTGCAGCAGTATTTACCAGAGAGTTGAATGTAGTCACAAGGCCTTCGCCTTCTCAGAGTGCATATAATCTTTGCCCTCTCTCATATTCCCTTCTGCACCCCCTCCCTGGCCCCCACCAATACCTGGCCCCCAGCAGTATTTACCAGAGAGCTGAATGTAGTCACAAGGCCTTAGCCTTCTCAGAGTGCATATAATCTTTGCCCTCTCTCATATTCCCTTCGGCACCCCCTCCCTGGCCCCCACCAACACACGCGATGTACTCTGCAGTCACAGAATCTACTTTCCCTTTCAGAATCACTCTCGTAGGACTTCAGGGAAAAACAGAGGTCACATAGCCTAACACAGTGGTTCTCAACCTTCCTAATGCCACTACCCCTTATTACAGTTCCTCATTTTGTGGTGACCCCCAGCTATTAAATTATTTGCATTGGTATTTCATAACTGCAAT
>PVJH01023528.1:0-34691 GCA_004026705.1 Nesogale talazaci | reverse complement strand
GGTGGAGGTGGAGGTGGTGGTGAAGGTGGAGATGGTGGTGGAGGTGGTGGTTTTAGGTGGTCTGTTGTGTGTGGTCTGCCTCATGGCGACTTCGTGTGGGGGAGAACTGCATTCCCCATAGAGGCTGCGACCTTTGGGAGTAGATTTCGTGGCTGGTCTTCCCAGATGCCTCTGCGTGGGTTCAAGCCACCACCTTAATGCGCTTGTTCCCCCATCCGGGAGCTCCTGAACTTTCTGTCACCCCCTCTGATGACTGACCTTTTGTTGCCCTTGGACTCCGTTAGATTGATTTATGCGGCGCCTTTCCTGGCGATTGGCAGGCCGCAGGGCCTGCGTTGCATTTGTCCATCCATCTGAGAATGCTTCCCTGCCCTCCAGGAGCAAGTTCCTCCATTGTGGATGGTGTCCGCCTGTCGCTTGTGTCACTCAGGTGAGTTTTCTTGTCCAGGGTCTTGACGTCTCCCCTTACAGTCTTGTCATCTCAAATCCACCTGGTGCTGCAGCCACAGCCGCCTAAGAGGGAAGCACTGGGAGCCTCGGCCACCGCCATCCGGCACCTAAAGGACCCTCTTGGAAGGGGGTGGGTGTGCAACTCAGCATGGAAGCAGAACTGGGGCCAGTTGGGGGGTCACCCAGAGGCCACCCTTTGACTTGGCGAACGGCGAATGCAAGAATGTTCTATCTGTTGGAGCTGAGGGACCAGGGAACAAGCTGCCGGGAGAGGTGGTGAGCTTACCGCCACTGGCTCGTGTCCAGCGCTCCAGGGAAATGCAGCAGGAGCTGCCAAGGGGTGTCCCTAGCCCAGGGAGCTGGGAGCACTGGGTTCTGACCCAGGACTTTGTGGGTACACGCGAAGTCCCGCTTTCTGTTTTGCTCTGCACATGGACCCTGATGGGTGGAATGGGGGCTGGTTCCAGTTTACAGAGAAAGACAGTGAGTCCCAATAAGATCCACGGCCAAGATCACCCAGCTAGGATGGGTGCAGCTGGGATTCCAGAACACACTCCCCAGGCTGCCTTCTAGAGGGACCCCTGGGGGTCCCAGCTCAGACCCAGGCCTGCCAATCAGAAGATGGGCCCTGTCCTCATTTGAGGGCCAGTGCTGGACAGGTGAGTGACCCAAGGAGCAAGGGAAGCACCCCCAGCTCCTCTCCCACCCCTGGTTCCTCACTCTGTCTGCCTCTCTCCCCCCGGGCAGCACTCGCAGCTTGGCTCGCAGGGTCCTCAGGGGACCAATGGGCTCCTTGATTCCAGGCTGCACATCTGGAAGTTGACGCTGTTAAAACAAACCCCATTATATAACAAACGGACATCTGGAACCCGTTAACACGGAGGTTTTTTTTAGAGAGAAAGAAATTGTCTTGGATGTGCTTTCTCCGAAGAATGTGACAAAGTGCCCTCACCCGGGCTGTCCAGGAGCCCGGGGACAGAGCAGCCTCGCCCAGGCGCCGCTTCCAGGTAGCTCAGGAGAGGCGAACCCAGACCCGGGCCAGCTCCGGGACAAGTGATGCCCCACCGGGCAGGCCACCGCGCGGCCCCACGCTGCTGCTGCTGGCGTTGAAAGGGCCCTTCCCAGTGGCACGGCCACATCATTCAGCAAGGCCTGGAGTGTCTACTGTGGGCTTCCCACTCCGTATGGGTCCCATCCCATCACCACCCACAGCCTCGTGGCACCATCTTGGCTGACAGAAAAGAGCGTGAGCGTGGGCCAGCCTGGGTTCTCAAGAGCAAGGCTTAGCACCTCTGGACCTCAGTGTCCTCAGACAGCGTCCCTGAACTCTTTAGCTTATCTCGCTCGGGGGCATGCTCATCCTCCACCCTCCCCTGTCACAGTGTCACGTCCTGGATCTTAAGTAACAGCGAGGAGACAAGGAGGACAAAGCATGTCGGCGGGAGCCACGGGGGTGCTCAGTGAGCGGACCTTGGTGTAACCATGAAGTGCTTTATGAGAAATGTCAGGCTAACCTTTCCACGTGGACCACTGAAAAATCTACTTTCCCCTCGAAGTGTTATGATGAAAAAATGTAAAACCTACAGAAAAACCAGACCCTCCTAGACACCCACCATCTGACACATCAGTTTCTGCAGTCCCTCTTTAGAACAAAAGAGGGGGGGGACCTACTCCGCGTCCTCCCCCTTGGCAATGAAAACTTGTATCCTCCAGCCCATTATCCGGGATAAAGTATAGGTATCTGCTTTTACAGTTCCACTCCCAGCCCTGGGTCATCTCAGCCCCACCTGGGGGTGGTCTCCCTGCTGTGGGGATCACTGACCTCCATGCAGCTACTCACATTTGCATGTCCCTTGCCTTGTCTGCCCACCTGTTCATCCATCTGGGGGTGACACCAGTGTGCACGTCAGCCCAGGCCATTTGCCTGCAGATCAGTGAGAGTTCAGTATCCACTCCTGGCTTTCACTTCCATGAGATGGAAATAGATGGACATGTCCGGGTCCACAGCGTCTCCAGGGAGTTTGGGAAAGATTCCTGAGCAGCCTAACCCCCTGTCAGCATAGAGCTGATACCTTCCTTCAGCCCTGGGTAAGTTCCTCCATGCCCCTGCTCACTGTGCATCCCCGCAGGCAGCCTCTCCTGATTCGCTCCAGCCTCTATTCGTTTGCCTTCTAGAATTGCATCTCCAGGGAGTCTTACACGCTGTGCTCTTCTGTGTCTGGCTTCTTGTGCTCAACAGGGAGCCTCGGTGATCCCTCCCCGCTGCTATGTGAATGAGTCCTTTGTGCTTTTTATTGCTGAGTAATATTTCAGTAGGTGCTATTCCAGGGCCCGTCTGTCCAAGGCCATGTGTTGTTTCATAAGGCAGGAATTGCCGCACAATCTCTCTCTCTCTCTCTCTCTCTCTCTCTCTCTCTCTCTCTCTGCAACATTTCTAATGCAGTGGTTCTCAATGTGGATCATGACCCCTTTGGGGGTGTCTAATGACCCTTTCACAAGGGTTGCCTGATTCATAGCAGTAGCAAGATTACAGTTGTGAAGTAGCAAAGAAAACACTTTTATGGTCACCACCACATGAGGGACAGTGTTAAAGGGCTGCGGCATTACGAAGGTTGAACCCCTGCTTTACAGCATTGCCTTTAAGCCAGCCCAATGGCAGTTGGGCGAGGAAGATGAAAAGTACCAGGGACTGCTAAAGGACAAGCAAATCATCTGAGAAGAAGTATGGCCAGAGGGCTCCTTCGAGGCAAGGGGAACAAGACTTCTTCTCACATGTTGGGGACAGGGCGTCACGGTATCAGGGGAGACCAGTTCCTGGGGAAGGACATCATGCGTGGCAAAGTGGGAGGGCAGTGAACATGCGGCAGGCTCTCAAGGAGACGGATTTTGTCACCGTGGCTGCACCCATGGGCACAAGCCGAGGAGCAGCGGTGAGGATAAAGCAGGACAGGGCAGTGTTTTGTTCTGTTGGCGCGGGTGATCACCATGCCACCGGCTCAGTGACCTAACAACAACAGCAAAGTTCTGACCTGCCACACCCCACTTGTCCCCATCCGGGAGCTTCCCAACGACTTGCCAACGTCCAGGGTGTGAAATCAAAGCCCTAAAGAAATCACCCACACGTTCCGGGGTCCTCGATCTTCCCCCGAGAGGTGACAAATGATGGCAGGGATCCCTCGAACTTTGGAGTCAGGGGCTGCGTGAACTTGAACAGGCACCCCAACTCCTATGAGCCGTGTCGTTTCCTCGCTCCGGAAATGCAGCTGGCCACCCCTCCCCGCAGAGTTGTTTAAGACTCAGTGAACTAGCTGGCGCGTGCAGGGTGTTTGCACAGCTTCTGGGAAAGGGCACTTGGTCCCACTGCCCGGCCATCAGGGCCCCGGCCCCTCGCTCTGCAGAGCAGGAGCAGACAAAGCTTCCTAGACAGCAGGGGGCGGGGACTGAAGTGAACAAGCCGCCCAGATCTGTTCGGGTATCATTCGGGTGATGCCATCGCAGCCCATTTTGGTATTTCCAGGGCTTCATAAAGCACAAGTTGTACAGTCAGCGTGCTTCCCTCGGCCACAAACCGTGCAGATGTTTGGTCATTTCTACTTATTGCGCTGCTCCATCTGGTCGGGCAGGGGGGGGATCTGTTTCACGCTGTCATGATCATTTCCAGGGACTTGTAAATTTACCCTCCCTGCTCTGGGACCCTATCGTCTTAGCAACTAGCAACTTAATTCTTTTCTCCTGACACCGTCGTTGGAGAACGGCATCACCCACAGCACCATCATGTATTTTGTTTCTTCTCCTGCGGACAGGCGTATTTGCCGACTTTGAAGTGCCGAGGAATTGTGTTTTGGCATTGTGGGGTTTTTTTTTTTTCACTCCGACCCAAGGGGTTCTGAAATCTTCATAATCTCTCTCAGATGATAAACCTGTTGGACTTTCCTTTAAGACAAAAGAAACTGCCTTCAGTTTCGCTTTGAAGTACTTTCCAAAAATTTTTTAAAACCCAAAGTTAAAAATCCCTGTGACACTTGGAGGGTGAAAAACTTGCAGATGAACAACAAGCCAAAAAAAAAAAAAAAAAAAGGAAACTGTGCTAGCAATCAGATACACTGATCAGCTGCAGGTTTCAAAGCTGAAGCTTCCTGCACTGCTTAAGGCCCCCCTGAGAGACAAGGGCTCCCAGTCCCCTGTGCCTTTCAGAAATCATCTGGCTTCCTCCTGTGTCATCCTCCCATTCCCAGTGTTTGGGAAACTCTTGTGTCCTCAGTACTTTGTATTGTGCCAAAAACAGACCTGAGTGCCCTTTGAGGGTTTTTTTTTTCCTTTTCTCCAAAAAACGTTACTATTACCCAAACCAGAAGGTATGCAGGATGCCTCAGACTCCCTTCAATACCACTTCATTTTCCATGCATCCTCATAGGCCTGTTTTATTCCAATCAGTTCCACTTTTCTCTCTCTCTCTCTCTTTTTTTTTTTTTTTTTGCCTGAAATATTTTTATGACCCTGCCTGAGCTGATTGGTCCCAGTCATCTCTTCAACCTCTGTGGAACCTGAGAATGTCTGTTTCCTCATGCCGGCGGGTGGGGGTGACCTGAGGGTCTGCCTCTGGTCTTTATCCCAACTCCGGAGGACGCTCTCCTGGGCCAGGGATTCAGGTCAGCCAGCAGCCCAACCTGGCAGGCTGGACAGGGCTTCTTGACCCAATAGGTTGGGCTGGGACTCCAGGGCCCTCTGGGCCTGACGGTAGGACCCAGAAGCAGAGCATGCTGGGTGAGACTGAGAGCAACAGAGATCCTCTGGGAGAGCTTGAGGCAGAGAACCTGCCCAGTGGGAGGGGAGAGCAGAACCTGCACCCTCCGTGGCCCTGGGAGGACCTGGGAGAACCCTTCCTGCTGACACTGCTAAGAGAGCAGCCCAGAGACTCTCCTGGGCAAAGCAAGGCATAGCCAGATGTCAGTGGTCCGACCCCAGGGTGGGGGTGCTGAGAGCCGCAAGGAGGGAAAGCACGCCTTCTGAGGGAGCCCGGCCACCAGGAAGGACAGCCTGCCATGCCACCCTTCACAGGTCTGCCCAACCTCAGGAAAAAGCAAGCCAGGGGCAATGAGACGCGCAAAATGAAATCTTTTTTAAAAACCAACCTGAACTAGGAAACATAATTTAAAATTTCTTAAATAGCTGGAAGGAGAGGAGGGAGACCCGGGAAACCGAGAGACTACTGCAAAACTCAAAGTAAAAGCTGCGACTAGATGAGCTATGGATCAAAAGAGAATACATGTTATCAAGGATACATAAAGGGAAAGTTATGTGTGTGCAATGAGAAGAAGAAGACAAGGCAGAGACTGGGAGGAAATATTTGTACAACACATATCTGATAATGCACTTGTAGCCAAAATTTAAAAAAAAGAACTAAAACATGAGGGAAACAACTCAGGTAAGGGGCCACAGATGTGAGCAGGCGTGTCACCCCGGAAGCTGTACAGGTGGAAAATAGGCATATGGAAAGATGTTGAACATCATATGTCCTTGTCGTCATGGTCGTCAGGCTCATAACCATCTCATGTGAGAGAAGAACCACCCCAGGCCATCATCTTTGCAGGAAGGAGCCCAGTGGCATAGGAGATTGTGCATTGGGCTGCCAACCGGAAGGTTAGCGGTTCAAACTCACTAATGGCTGCTCAGGGGTGAAATGAGACTCACTCTTCCAAAATTTGCAGCCTTGGAAGTCTTAGAGAGCAGTTCCCCCCTGTCCTGTTGGCTTACTGTGAGTCAGAAGTGAGTCCGTGGTCAATGGGTTGGTTTGCTTGGTTTCAGAATCCTTACCAGGACAGAGCTCCAGGTCTTAGGGAACTGCAGATTAAAACAACAAGAAGATTGATACAGTCCATAAAAACCCCATCATGAGAATGGCCCAGATCCAAAGTCCTGGCGGCTCCGAAAGCTAGCGGAACGGAAAATAGCCCGGCCAATTTGGAAGCCATCTGGTGGATTTTTACAAAGCTAGGCACTGGCCTTCCACACACTCTCCACGCTGTTTAGCCAAATGAGCTGAAAGCCAAGTGTTCTGCACAAAAACATGTAGGTGAATGTTTACAGCGGCTGTGGATTTTTCCTTATTGCCAGACGCAGAAAGCAATCACGATGTTCTAGATGAGGAGACCGACACTGGGACATCCGTACAGCGAAAAGAAAGGAACGCACTCTCGCTGTGGACAGACTGGCAGAAAGACGCCCATGGGCATGTTGCTAGGTGGAAGAAGCAAGTTCGAAAAAGCTACCTACAGTATGATCCTAACTCTTGGCATTCTAGAAAGGACACAAAGCCAGTAAGAAGGTCAGTGGTTTTGAAGGACTCGGGATGGGGACTCAGGAGCACAGGGCATTCTGGAGCAGTAGAACTCATCTGGGTGGTTCTATGCTGTTGGCCACGTGAAATCGTGCATGTGTGGAAACCCACATGACGGGGATGGCACAGCACGGAGTGTGAGCCACGGGCTCCTCGGTGGTGGCTTCTCAGTGATAATACAGGTACCACACAGAGACTAGAGCAGCGGTTCTCAACCTTCCTCATGCTGTGAACTTTCCATAGAGCTCTTCATGTGGTGGGAACCCCCCAATCATAAAATGATTTTCGTTGCTACCTCATAACTGTAATTTTGCTACTGTTATGATAAGGTGACCCTGATGAAAGGGTCATTCGACCCCAAAAGGGGTTTTGACCCACAGGTTGAGAACCGCTGGACAAGATGTTAGTCCTGGAAGCTGGGCAGAAGAAAGGCAGGCTAGGTAGGAATTCTAGACACTTTTTTCCCCCCGCATATCTAAAAACTGCTTTAAATAAATAATATCTTCTAAGCATCTGTGTGAGGGGGCTTTTTAAAGCTTGTGGGAAAACTCCCTTTTCGTTCCATTTCCCCACAGACTTTCTGGAGCCCCCTTGTGTGCTTGTGTCTGCCCATTCTCATTTCGGGAGGGTGAGTCAGCGTATTTCTACAAACTCATCGCAGCCCGTGTTAAAGACCCTCTCGAGGTCTTTGAGCTGAAGGCAGTGCTTCCATCTCTCTAACCCTCCCCGCAATGCTCTTCCATTCACAGGCAGCCTGGGCAACTGGAGGGCCTCCCGTCTTTGAGTTGGGGGAACAGAAAGGAGTCCGCAAGGTTAAGGTCGGTGGGGGGCACGTGCTGCCACGGCAGTTTCCCAGGGCGGTTGTTGGCCTGGGGTGGGCTTGGGGGAGGGGACTTTCTGGCCTTTTCCTCACCAATACAGCTTTCTATTTTTTTTTTTATTCTTTTGGTATCACTGCCCTCTCTATTTTGTTTTTTAAGACTTCTCCATCATAAGTCCCCCTTGATCATCCTAAGCCTTTTAAGAAACTCTAAGGAGCTTGTTATCAGGGATCCTGGAGTTCGGCAGCAACCTCGTAACTGTTGGGAAGTTTGCAACAGTTCATTGGTGCCGCCACTGTGTTCCCTGTCTCAGAGAAGCCGTCCTCGTTGTCACCGCCCCTCTCCTTTGCCGAGCGTGAGGTTCTTTCCCGGTCCGGTCTCTCCTGACAACATGTCCCAAGTACGTAAGACAGCCTCACCATCCTGGGTGGTAAAGCTGTCAACCCAAGTCCGTGGGTTCCAACTGACCGCCAAGAGCATTCTGGTTCTACTTCAAGACAGACTTGCTTGCTTTTTTGGCAGTCCATGTCACCTTCAATATTCTTTCAATATTCCCAATTCTTCTTTGTTTCTCCTTATTCTGTGGCCAACTTTCATATGCAAATGAGATTACTCTCCAGGTTACTCCTTTGAAATTCCACAACAGTCACCATACCCTTCTACCCTGACCTCTCTGCCTCGCATTTAATTGGCCCAGATCAAAAGCCACTGTTCTGATGGCTTTTTTGAAGCTACCTTAGTCGGAGAGTCCAAACCAAAAAGAACAACAAACACGCACACTCACAGCCAGTAAGTCATTTCCAACTCACAGTGACACGTGGGGCAGAGCAGAATTGTCCCTGGGCGTTTCTGAGAACGTCACGCTTGACAGAAGTAGAAAGCCTCATCTTGTTCTTTCAGAGTGACTGGTGGTTTCAAACAGCCGACCTTGGAGCTCGGAGCCCAGTGTGTACCCAACCGCTGCGCACCAGTGTCTGACTGAAAGGACTTGTCTGCAGCCGTCTACTGATGGCAGAGACATGCTTAACCATGTATCATTTGGAATAAACCCATGTATGTACAATCTGGACCTGTAGTAGCAGGGCTTTCTGACTCGCCCGTGTATGTGCACAAACACACACACATACAGATGAATAATCACGTGGAGAAGAACGAGCCTTGGCGAACATCCAGGAAATAGAAAATGTGAATACTTTTTTTTTCTTTTTAACTTAGAAGGAAAAAAGAAGCAAATGGAGGAGAAGCAATCATTTTCAAATGAGAAAGGAAAGTTTCCGTGGTTTAAGGAAAGACTTGGATTTGCAGATTGAAAGGGCTTGTTGAGTTCCAGGCAAGAATGATGGAAAAAAGTCTCACAGCCTGGGAAGAGCTGCCTGAATTCCACGCTTAAAGGGGAAACGCTCACAGGCCTGCAGGGTGGGAGAACAAGTTCACCACAGAGAACAGAGAAGCAGTCGGAACTCCCACATCCCATTTGTGACACTAGGAACCAATGAGCAGTGGACTAATTCCCACGATACCCACCCCGCTGCCCCCCACCCAGGCTGGTGAAGGAAAGTGCCATGGTCCAGGGGATAAACTGTGCACTCCCCATCGGGAAGACTCCCTGAGCATGAGTCTCCCCAGCCAATCCATCAGTGGATCCGATTAACAACAGGAGAGAGGGAAAGCAGAGGACCCTGTGGTGAGCTGAGAGTCCAGCAGCCCAGGGGTGAAGCTGTCACCCGATCCAATCAATTCCAACTGACCACAAGTTCCTGTGTGTTGGAGCACGCCTGCCTCCCACAGGGTTTCCACTGGCCACTCTCAGAATTCCCTCACGCTATTCTTCCAAGGCTCCTTTAGGCAGGCATGACCTACCAGCCTCTCCATTAAGAGTGGAGTCTATGCGATGAGCCCCAGTGGGGTAGCGGTTGAGTGCGGGACTGCGGCCCACTGGGTTGGCGGTTCAAATCCAGCAGCAGCTGTCTAGGAGCAAGGCTGGGCCTCCCACTCCCACCAGAGGGCAATGATGCCCACCCAAAAAAAACAGTGGGGTCTATTAACGATTGGCATCACCCAAGGATTTGTTCCATCGAGCAGCTTGTTCTCAATGAATGACGATAGATGATGGGTGGATTTTGTCACATAGGCATCCATAAGTATTTATGAGGGCAAATGACCTAGATCAACCTGGAAGTTGGTAGGGTGGGGGGCAAGGATAGTGAAAGCATTCTAAATCACTCAGTGAGTGTCAGAGGGGAAAGGGGGAGGACGTCTCTCAGGGAGAGACCCTTAATGTGGGAAACAAGGGTCTGGAATGGCCTGTCACTGTTTCAGCCAAAGGCAGAGCCCATGTAATTTGAGCAACTCAGTAAAAGTTTACTCTGAAGCAGGAGGCAGAAGGAAACTGGGGTTTGCTGCCTCCAAACTACTTCAAAAGTCCAGTGAAAATCAGGCAAGTTTAATGCCCTAAACTAGGTGACAAAGCAGGGATCGTAATGATCACAGGATACTATTCTTAGTCCAACCAGGGGACAAAAAAGACCCCCAACAAATGTTTTTGAATCTGCCTCCTGAAGTAACAAGAGGGAAGAGGAAGGACTGGTCTCTGTTGTCAGTTGTGTTATCACTCATTTCTTTTTATGATTAAAAAGCCTTCCTCCATCTTTCTTCCAAAAAGTGGAGCAGCTAGTGGTTTTTGAACTGCTGAACTTGCAGTTAGCAGCCCAACACATAGCCACTATGCCACCAAACCTTTCTGTGATGAAAGCGAAGTGCAACAAATATCGTAAATAACAGACAACAAATCACCGTGGACCCAACACTGGGACCAATTATTTGTGAAAGATGGGGCTACATTTTGGCCATCACAAATCTCCCGTACGCTTGGATTTTCTTCCCCCCCCCCCCCGCTTCTGTAGAAATCGGCGCGCACATATTCATGAGTCAGAAACCTCTTCCTCCTCTAGTTGTTCATTCCGACCTCCAACCACTCCCAACATCGGCTGCCATGATAAGACTTATGTAGGAGACCTGGTCTTTTCCTGCTGAACAGAAAATGTTAATCCTTCCAATTTTTCCGATGCTTTAAAATTCTATAGTTGGTACCAATTTTTTTTCTTTCTTTCTTTTTGACCTGTATCAACCAGAATTTTCCTTCACTTAGCAAGTGACCTTGGGTTTTCTCCCTTTGTTTTGGTACCCACTGATTCTGGGTGATGACCAACGTGGTACCGACCCTGAACCTGCTGGGTCACCATGAGAACCATAGCAAGAGGCTATGTTTAAAGAAACCAGAAGCGACTTTGTCCCAAGTGTCAGCGACTGAAGACGTGGCCGGAAATGCTCTGAACATGCCGCTTGTTCTTGTCCTGACAGTGTTTCTTGTGGTCTTTCCGTCCCCTCCCACTCCCCCCAATTAGTATGTACTCAGTCCATTAAAAATGGTGGCAGACTTGAAAATGGATGGCGGGGATGGGAGCGGAGGATGGGGAGGGTCGTTGACACCACTGAATTGAACAGGAGGGAAAGAAATGGTTCCTGTGCTAGACTTTTTGCTTATCTGTATTTTACCCTGTTGACTTAGTGGTTATGATTTGGGCACTCCCTGCAAAGTCAACTGTTCGCACCCCTGGAGAAATATGAGACTTCCTACTCCCACAGAGAGTGAGCGAGGGTCTCAGAATCTCACAGGGGCAGTTCTGCCCGGTCCTGTAGGACGCGTGTGAGACGGCATCGACTTGACGGCGGGGAGATAGAGTTTACCACAATAAAAGATTAAAATCAAGTCCTACTGAACACTAAATGAGGAGGACCCTGGGGGAGCCGTAGGATATGTTTGCAGGCTAAGGGACAAGTAGCAAAGGGTGGACTGGCTGGCATGAGCAGGAGAGAGGCCACAGCTAAAATGCCAGCATCTGTCTGGTCCGGCAGTTCCTGAATGCGCCCGTTTCAATCTTTTTCCCTCAATGCAATCGAGGGATCCTTTTTTTCCCTATGGTCCCCAAATAAATAGCGAAGCCCCGTTTTACAGTACATGCCTAGCTTCTGTCCGTTTTAAAGCCCAACACTCAACGTGTTCCTCTGGATCTGGGGTGGACAGTACCGGAGCCTTTGTCCCTCTCCGCCCGCCACTTCCACCACACACACACATACACACACAGCCCCACATCCACACCAAGGCTCAGCCCAGAGCTGCGGGAGCTGCGTTTCTGCTCCACCCCCAGCCACCATCCGTGTGTGTCCAGGGCCCTTCCCTGGCAGTCTTGGCCCCAACCAACGCCCCGCCTCTCAGGAGGAAGCCTCGCCTCCACTGAGCAAGAAGCCCAGGACCCCAGTCCTTCCCCACCGGGCTGCACCTGCAGGTGTTCGGCCTCCTCGCCCCACATTTTCAGGGCCTTGCTCGCCCCTTTCTCTTCACCTAGTCTCATGCTCAGCGCTTCCATCGGGGAGATGAGGCCTCTTCTGGACCCCACGGAGCCCACACCCGTCTGCACGTCTCTTGCCCCATCCGCTCCCCGTTTCAGTTCACCGCGACTCCGGCCACGGACAGCCACCACGGCTTTCTCAGGGGCCCCTCGGACCCATGTCTTTTCATTAGCTTCTCTAAGATCTATCATCCCCCACTTGACCAGCCCGCTGGCCCTCCTGCTGCTTCCTCTGCCCATTTCTCCAGGGCCGCCCTCTCTCTGTCACTAACTCTGAACTTGGCCTCACCGTAGAGGGCCCTACCATACCCCTCACTTTGCTGTCTTGACAACATTGCTTTGAGTCTTTCCCTCCCCCACGCCCCAATTAGTAGGTGCCCAGTCCATTCTCCTGGGGCTGGGGTGCAGTTGGGCACCCTCCTCCCCAGTGCAGAGCAACTCCTCTCTCCCTTCCCCAGGGGTGGACCTGGCTGTGAGCGTCAGAGCCCTCAAGGGTGGGAGAAGCTGCCTTCCCACCACTGGAAGTTTGGACTCCAGATGTGGGCAATCCAGGCTCATCCTGATTGTGGGAAGGATGGGAGAATGAGGTGGGGGAGGAGAGAGAGGGGGAGAAATGGGGGGACTTCCAGCCCCAAAGCTAGAAGAATGAGCTAGTGGGGTGACTGGGCAGGGGCCTGGTGGCGGGCAGAAGCTACCCAGCCTGAACTTGCACAGAAACCAGAGCCTTCGTCAGCTACCTGGGAGGAGGGGGTGGGTTGCCCCTGGGCCACCTGTGGGTCACTTCTTAGTCTCCTTGCACTCGCTGTTGGACAGAACTGAGCACACTGAGCACCCCCAGGCAGGGAAGGAGCAGTCCACCAGTGGGATGTCTGGTCACACACAGACTCTCTGCATCTGGACACCCCTCTTTGCCACAGAGACTGCAAGCACCTTTGGTCCGTGTCCTTCCCTCCATACATGTACCAAGTACATGTAAAAGAGACCCCCCCCCCCAGTCAGAAATAGGGAGTCTCCCTGGAGCCCCTCCTACGAACAGGCCTGCCTGGACTCCCAACACCTTCGCCCCCTTCCCTCACACACACTGCTTGATCACTTCCTACCTGCTGCCTCGGGCACGCCTCGCTCCCCTCCCATCAGCCACCCAGGGGCTTCGTGGTGGGTAGAGAGGGGGGCCTTTGGGATGAAGAGTCGGGAGGATGAGGTGCAGAAGCTGCAGGGCTTACAGCAGCCACAAGGTCACCTTGTCACAGGTCACCTCGTCCAGGCGGGACAGGGTGGGGGGGAGGTCAGGCACGGAGAGAACACCCCTTGTGGGAACCTCCTGCCGGTCCTTTCCCAAAGGGTCCGGGGCGGCTGGCCAGCAACACTGTGGTTAGAAATGCAGGAGCCTGGGCATAAGCCGTTCAGCCTGGGGAGCAAGGCAGGAGCAGGTGGGCCGGCGGGGCCGAAGGCAAAGGCTGAGGTGCGAGCAGTTGCTCAAAGTACTGTCTAGTCTCTAAACAAGAAGATAGCAAGGGGGAGGGCCAGAGTCTGGCTCCAACCTTGGCCCTGACCCGCCTCTTAACCCCTTCCTGGATCCTTGGGCTCCCCCCCCAACCCCCCCCCCCACAGCAACCTCTCTTCGGGAGCGCCTCACCGCCAGATCCTGCCCCCAGTCCTACCCCCACCCCACCCCCTGTGCACCCCATGCATGGCCACACCATGACTGCTCTTAAGCCCAGGACTGTCCACTGGGAGGCAGACATGATGACAGACCCAATGGGAGGGTTGGGTAAGTGGGTGGGGGGTGGGGAGGGAGCTGCCGAGCAGACATTCCACCACCCTCATCTCCTTCAGCCTCACCCCCTCACTGGAAGCACCCCCTCCTGGACCTCTTCACCCTGATGTGAACACAAGCCTTGCAGGGCTGCCCTTCTCCAGCTCCTCCCCTGCCTCCCCTGGGACCCCACCTCCCTCGTGTTCCCCTTCATTTCAAGCACCCCACCTACCTCTGCTACCAGCAATGTCCTCTGGTGGGTGAGGGGTCAAGGCTGGAAGGTTGGAGGCAAGGACAGTGGGTTCTGCCACTCGGGGGGTTCTGCCCAAGCATGACTTTCCCATCACCCACCCCCACCCCCCGCCCCGTGGAAGGTGGCCTCCTCCCCAGCCTAGTCTCTGCCTGTCCTGTGCCAGTGCCTCTGCCACCAGTAAATCCGGTGTGGCTTTTACTCCAGTGCCCATGAATGGAAAAGCCCCAGGAGGGCAGCAGTCAGCTCTTCCCAGGGTCACCCCTCCCCGCTGCTGCCCCATCAGGCTGGGGGAGGGGTAGGGAGGTGTCCTTTCTCTGCCCCCACCCCAGCCCTAGACAGTGTGCACCACCCCACCCTCCATGCCCCAGCTGGACTCAGGCCAGCCCTGCTGGGCACTTGTCAGCACTGCCCTCACTGCCCTCCTGGCTCCGCCTGGTCCTGGCTGTGGTGGCCTGTGGTGGCTCAGACTCGGTCCATATTCTACCAGTCTGCTGCCAGACCAGACCTTTCGTCTCTTCCACCTAGCAAGCCCACTGTTCTCCCAAAGGGCCTGGGGTAAGGCCTAGCACCTTCCTGACCTCTTGCTGATCCCAGGGCCCCAAGTGGGCGACCCAGGCCTGCCAGCTCTGTCCTGAGAGCCTCTGCATCTGCCCAAGGTCCCCATGTCAGGGGTCCTTGTGTCGCCAGCCACTGCCTTGCTGGTGCCCTGCCCCTGGCGCCTGCTCCAGATGGTCTTAGCCAGAGGACATCTTCAGAGTGTGTTCTGGGCACGTCCGTTTGTCCCCTGCTGTGCAGTCTGCACTTTTCCACTGGGGCTCCTCCGCCCTTTCTTGGGTGGGCCCCAACGACCTCTCTCCGTGTTCCTCAAACCCACCAGGTTCTCATGCCAGTGACCTGGCCAGTGCCAGCCGCCCCCTGCTTTCCTCCACCCAGGCAGCTACATCACCAAAAGGAACATCACTTTCTTTTTCCCTCTGTCACGGCAGCTCTGGCTCCCTGTTTTGGAACAGGGTCCATGGAAGACAGGGACTCTGGTCCTTGTGGCTCATGAAAGAACGGTTCTCAGGAAGAACATATAAGGCAAGGGTAGGGGAGCTGACAAGGGAAGGAACAGGACAAGCTTGGAATCTCAGGTGGAGTTCAGGTCTGGCACGATCCAGGGGGCTCTGGAGCATAAGCAGCCCCTTATGTTCATGTGTCTCTCAGACAGTCCTTGGAGAGTGCCGGTTTTTCCCACTGGGAGGGATGCCGCTCAGCAGCCCCGGGCAGTTCTGGCAGAAGGGGCAGCTGTGAGTGTTGGCAGTCGCACTGCAGCGGGAGAGGGTGCACTGGCCGGTCAAGGGAGTCTGGGTGGGGAGCTGTGACATTTCTGAATGAATGAGAAGTCCCTGGTTCCCTGCCCATCCCAGCCTGACATTCTCCAAACCACAGCTGCGCATGCTGCCCAGGGAGAGGGGCGTGGGGGATACAGCCGTCTCAGCAAGTGGGAAGGAACCCAGACGCCCCACCCCGAGGGGAGAACTGCACCCACTCCCCACGTCTGTTCATGTCTCTCTGGCAAACCATTGGAAGGAGCCTTGGTGGCAGAGTGGTGACTCTTTCATTGGCTTTCTAACCACGAGGCCAGCAGTTCAAAAGCACCAGCTGCCCTAGTGGGAGAAAGACGGCTTTCTGTGCCTGTAGAGTTACATTCTCAGAAATCCACCAGGGTGTCTCAGCTCTGCCCTAAAGGGTCGCTTCAAAGGACTCATTGGCGGCGGTTGGTGTGGTTAGGTGTGATGGAGCGACAGCTAAGACTCAGCCGCTAACCGAATGGCGATGACTATGCAGGACTCTCAAAGTCTACAGTTGAGAACACACACGCCCCGGGGGCAGCTCTGCTCCCTCACATAGGGTCGCTATGGTGGGGTCTCCATGGCACCCCACCACAATGACCACCACTGCCCTTTACAGATGGGTCCACAGAGACGCAGCGGGGAGGCTTGTCCGCCAAAGACATGGACCTCGTGAGGGATGGAGCTGGCATCAAACCCGGCTATGTGCTGGAACTGAGAGGCTTCCTGGGGAGCCCCTCCCGGTGCGTCCCGGGCTCATCTCTCAGCCCCCACCATCGGACTCAGCTAAACCCAGGGTCCCCAGGGGCCTCATCTGGTGTTCGCAACAGTTGGGAGGCCCTGCATGTATTTTGCATAGGATTTGCATAATGGTTGCATCTGGTTTGCATATGTTCATGTGGAGGACCCAACAGCTCTGCACAATGTTTAAGTTGCTTCTCAGCAACTCACTCGGGAGAAGTTCATCCGGACTTTTCACAGGGCCCCGTTTCCTGGTTTCTCGGGCTCTCTCAGGCTGTCGCCTTGGGATTGTGCAGCCGCACATCCAGGGTCCTGGAAAATCCACACATCGCCCCGCTAAGAGGGGAGTCATTGCAAGGCCCTGCCCTAGAAGCCAGGATCCTGGTGGCGGAGTGGTTACGGAGCTGGGCTGCTAACTGTAAGGTCAGCAGTTGAAATCCCTAGAGAAAGGTGAAGCTCTGTATTTCTCTAAGCAGGGGTCCTCAAACTTTTTAAACAGGGGGCCAGTTCACTGCCCCTCAGACCGTTGGAGGACCAGACTATCGTTTTAAAAACAAAACAAAACAACTATGAACAAATTCACTGTGGGCCCGGGATGAGTCAAGCTGCCCAGGGAAGGCAGTGGCTGGATAAATGTCTTGGTGGGCCACATGTGGCCCGCGGGCCATAGTTTGAGGACACTTGCTCTAAAGATTTACAGTCTAAAGATTTCCAGCCCTGGAAACTCCCGGAGCCAGTTCCCCTCTCTCCTTCAGGGTGGCTCTGAGGAAGGAGTCCTGCAGTGCAGTGGGTTGCGGCGAGTAGTGCCTTTTTGCCCGACGGGGTCACTATGAGTCAGTATGGACCCGCTGGCCGGAAATGAGTAGTAACAGGAGTTGGAATTGAAACCTTGTTTGATGGTGTCAACGTCATTAGATGCCCAGTGGGCCCAGCTTTGATGTAAAGAGATCTTTCTTGGGCTGCACTGTCCCCTTGTATCTGACAAGAGAGAAGAGATCTGTGCAGAGAAGGAGGGGCCTGACCCCCACCAAGAGAGAAGAGCCCAGGGTGGAGGCCGTCCTTTGGGCTGAGAATCTCCTCGGCTCAGGGGAAGACTGCTGTTAAAACACAGGGGACTCCCTCCAGAAGGCCAGGCCCCCAGACCCTTAGAGGAGACAAAGATCTCCCTCTGGAGCCATCAGAGAAAGGAAGCCTGCCCCGAGTGCGGGTCCTCTGGTTAGCCTCCCAAATAAGAAGAGGAAATA
Source organism: Nesogale talazaci (assembly GCA_004026705.1). Lineage (NCBI taxonomy): Eukaryota > Metazoa > Chordata > Mammalia > Afrosoricida > Tenrecidae > Nesogale > Nesogale talazaci. The sequence continues at coordinate 17,346 of PVJH01023528.1, read as the reverse complement.
TGTCTGTTCACGGAAGTTAAAAAAAAAACAAAAAACTAAATGTCTGGTGGGCCTTCCTTGAGCACACGGATGGTTAAGTTGTAGATTGTGTGAGGTCAGGCAGGATCCTGCTCCATGGACCTTCATGGGTGACACGGTATGCCGGAAGAGAGGAGATCGGACAGGAGCACGGACAGGGACAAAAAGCTAGGGGGGTGGGGGGTCAGGAGTGAGAAAGATGAGGTTATCCACGCCTGTCAATAGCTCGTCATCTCAGAAGTCCGAAGGGGGGAGAGGGGAGGCCCCATCCTAAAGGGTTGCTGGGCATTGGAGTCAGCTTGCTGGCAGTGCGTTGGGTTTGGGTTTTGCACAGCAGAAGGAACCACCGCCCAGTCCTGCCCCAGCCTCCCCGTGGTCGGTCCATGTGAGCCCATTGCCGCAGCTGCGGTGTCGTTTCATCCACCATTGAGGGCCCTGGCTCTTTTCTGCCGCCCCTCTACCAAAGAGGATGTTCTGCTCCAAGTTCTTCCTGTGAGAGGCCACATTCCATGCAATGCTCTTCCGTGGTGGCTCCGTGGCCCTCAGTGGAAGCAACAAAGAAGAGGACCCTGGGTTTCGGAGAGGTGTGGATCCGCCGGGCACACAGAACCCACAGAGCTGGGTGCTAACTCACACTTCATGAACCTGCCTCTTTGCAGCTTCTGGGGGCTGCCTTGTCCCTTTTCTACCCCCCCCCCATGCCTCTGGAAGACCCCAACCCCCCCAACTCAGACTTCACCCTCTTTTTGCCCCCATGCTGGGTTCTTCTCAATGTTGTCGGAGACGCCAAGACGCGAGGTAAACTCAGGTGAACTTGTGCTTGCTGACGAATGTGCAGTAAACCAACAATTGCACCTTTTTTCAGCACCTCAAAGTATTCTGCTTCTAGGGCCGGCTCACCACCTACTCGCCCCCACCCCACAGCATATTCCTGCAGATTCCAAACCTCCTTTCAAAGTCTGGGTCCCAGTGCCCAGTCAGCCAGGTAAGCATGAGTGTCCTTGTGCTGGCTCACTCATCAGTAAGGAAGTTTCTTGTGAGTCTCACCAGAAACCCATGGGACATCTCTGCTCTGCTCCAGGGAGGAGATGCCAGGTCTGTGACTGGGGCTGGTGGCAGTAGGGACCACACTCATCTGTGTGTGTGTAGGTGACTCTTGTTGGGGGACAGGGAAAGTAGTGTCCCGTGTGTGGCTGCTGGGCTCACCCCAGTCCAGGTGTAAAAAGCAGAGGCCGAGGGCGGGAACGCTCCCCTGTCTGCCTCCCCTGCCTCCGGCCTCCCTAGATTTCCTGTCTGGCAGATGCTAAGTGGCTTCATGGTCTGTGGGGGAATGGGAGGGAGGGGGGAGCAGAAACCCCCAGCCTCCGGCTGGATCCAGCCCAAACCCCAGTCCTCCACCCCCACGCACAGGGTGGGGAGGGGGGCGACCAGGCTCTCCCCAAAGTCTTCCAATGAAAGAGGGCGTTCTGTGTGTGAGGTCAACCACCTGGGGAAGGGGAAGTGGCACAGAGCTGTCCCCTCACTCCTCGCTCTGTGGACACGTCCAAGTGGAAGCAGGGCCTCGCCCTACCCACCGCACCCCCCGTGAGCTGGCAGCGCTACATCTGGGGCCCGGGAGGGAGAGGAGAGGGTGGGACCCCTTGGAAGAGGATCACAGCTTCTGGGGTGGGGGAGTGCTGCCCGCCATCCCACACCCAGCCCAGGGCCAGGAGCTTTGTTTTTGGTCAGTTGGGTTTGGCTCCCACCCCTCAACATCTTCTGTGTGATCCAAGGGAACCCTGCTGACTCTGGGCCTGGGCCTGTGCCTGCCGCCCCACTCAGGGTCTTTCATGTGTCTGCGCCCGCCTGCCCGCCGAGTCTGTCTGTCCCATGGGAGGTTCTGCTCCTTTTCACAGGCTTCATCAGACACAATGACTTTCCCCATGCCGGGCCCCGCAGAAGCACGCCAGCGCCTGGCCTCGCCACCCTCGCAAGCTGGGTCGTGTGTGCTTCCCTAGAGCAGGGACACGAGGAGGAATACTGCCTATTTCGTCCTCAGCAAAGTGAGCCCTTATCAGAAAAAGCCAGCTTCTGGTACATACATTACGGGTTCAATAGGCGCAGTTGTACAGACAGGCCTGCTGTCTGTAATTATTAATTATTATAATTATCAATTATTATAATAAAATTATAGAGAGCATGAGAAAGAAAGAATAAGAGTCGGACACATTTCGCATCAGGGTAGCATGCTCACCTCCACCAATTGGGTGGACCATGTGGAGAGGGAGAGAGAGAGCGAACTTTAATTTTCCCCATTTAAATAATCTTAAGGGGGACACATAAGCTCTGTCGTCACTGGTCGGGGACACATCACAAGAGAGGGCTGTCTTAAGGGCTATATGGTGACAAGGGGAGTGGTCTTAGGGATGCCTAGGTGACCCAGGGAAAAAGGATGTGCTAAGAGAAGACCACAGGCTCCTGGAGGTGGGTAAGCAGGCCTGTCTGATTTGGAGCCATTGACAGTGGCCCTTGAATCCGGCCCACAGGCTTCAAGGGAAGGGAACCATCATCCTAACAGCATCGGAGTGGGGAGCTTCGGGGAGAATAACTAACTTAACGTCCACACTAAATGCTGGTAAATCACTTGCTTAATATTTTGGAGTATATAATTGTGGGAAAGTCCTGTCTTCATCCCACAAGCCCTGGGGGCCTAGTGCTTCTGCCTCGGGCTGCTAACCTAGAAACCACAGGCAGCTTCTCCAGAGAAAGACAGTGAGTCTCAGCAATCCGCAGCAGTGTTCTCCCCTGTCCTGTCGTAGGCATCGACGCGAAGGCAGTGAGTTCCGTTCATGTTGGTTTTGTCCTCGGAACCATGACGTAGGACGTCTTTATTGCAGGCTGGAGAGAAGTGGGCCGCTTGGTGTGAAAGCACGTGCAGTGTATGTGGCTGGGAAGTAACACACTCACTCACACTCACACCCACACCCACCCCCGACTACCCAATTCAGGCCTGCTGAAGGAGAGTGTGTTACAGAAGCAGAGAGAGAAAGCTTGGCTAGTAGTGCCTCTTTCTCGAGAGTGTTCACAGCCCTCCAAGTCTTCTTCCAGCCCAACCTATCCCCCTTGGAAGCCCTAGGCTCCCCAGACTCTGCACTCGAGTTCCAGCTTGGGTCAGGAATCCCCTGTGGCTGAAAGAAGCCAGGGGCATGGGTGTGGGTATCCAAGCTGTGCGGCCCTCAGTGGGGCATGGGGCAGTTGTCTAGGAAGGACGTCTGGCAGGGGGATACCTGGTGAGTGTCCCTGATGCTATCAGTTGACCCAAAGGATGTTGCCCAGGTTTGGAATCAGGACTCTCTGGGCACATCTTTGGCGGGTGTGTGTGTGTGTGTGTGTGGGGGGGGGGGGTCCCTGTGAGAAAGACCTCTCTGTCTTTTGAGCCAGACGTTAAGTCAGGCATATGGGTTGGGGGTGGGGGTGTCCCAGATGACAAGAACTACCAAGGATGCAGAACATCGCTGTCGGGGCTGGACGAGGTGGAGAGACCCTGGTCGCCTGGCTGGGCTGCAGCGGTGGATGGGAAGGGCCTGCAGCGATGTGACAGGTGGGGGCAGACCGCCTAACAGGGCCTTAGAAGAACGGGGCCTCAAGGGATCACCAGGGGTCCAGTCCCCCCAGGTGGCGGGGCGGTTGGGTTCTTGCGACCTCAAACATACAAACCCTCAGGGCCCCCCCGGCAGAGCACCCGGGGCGTTCGGGGCAGTGTGACCACCCGGTGGGCGGGCCGAGGCTGGGGGTGTTGGGTTGCGTAGCTCCCCCCGGGCGGGCGCTGGTTGTGGACGGGTGTGTGGGCCCGCCTTCCAGGGCGCGGTGGCCGGCGCCCTTCTTAACCCCTTGCTAGCAGGCGGCCCTCGGGCGGGCGCCAGCTCGGAGCTGGGGCGGGGGGCCGGCGGAGGAGAGCGGCGCGGCCCCAAGTCTGGGCTAATCGGCGCAGAGCCCGCCTCCCGCCTCCCCTCCGCGGCCCCAGGCGCGAGGAGTCCGGCCACTCGGCAGGACGCAGCCGCCTCGAAGCGCCGCGCGCCAGGGCCAGCAGCTCCCGGGGGGGGGGGGGGCGTGACCGGCGACGGGACCCCAGCGGCGAGCGGCGGGCGGCCGGGCGGGCGGACACCGCGGGGGGCGCCGGCGCGGCCAGGTGGAGGGTCGGGGCCGCCATGGGTCCCCGCCGCCTGCCCGCCTGGCTGTGCGCCGTCGCGGCGCTGCTCTCGGGCGCGCAGGCCAAGGGCACCCCGCTCCTGGCGCGGCCCGCGCCGCCCGGGCCCTCCAGCTACAGCCTGTACACGGCGGGATGGCGCCCGCGGCTGCGCCCCGGGCCGCACAAGTAAGCGCGGGACGGCGCGGCGGGAAGCCGAGGGGTGGGGCGTGGGCGCCGCGCTCACCTGCCCGCGCCCGCGTGGGCACCGCCAGGCGCCCGGGGAACGGCACCACCCGGGCGGGCTCCGGCTCCGGCTCGGGCCGGGGTGGGCGCCCCGCGCTCCGGGAGGCTGCGGTCCTGGGGAGGGAATAGCCGCCGAGGGGGCCTGGCGCGGCGGCGGGGATCCTGGCAGTGCCCGCGGAAACCTTTCCAGCGAAGTAACATTTTCCAGCTGCGCTGTGTGCGTACTCCGGGCGCAGCCGGCCAGGTGGAGGGAGAGGAGAAGCCCAGGGGCGCGGGGCTCCCTCCCACCCCCGCCGGAGCCTCCCCGCGGCCACCCTGCCCTGCCAGCTAAGAGATGGAGCCGCGCGCCTGGTAGCCCGGTTCCAGCCATTCCCCGGGAGTCCCACGGTGGCTGGGCTGCAGAATCGGATGGGGCTCGTGGGTCCCGGGTCTGTACTGAGGCTTCCTATCGGAACTGCCTCCCCCGCTGGTCTTTATTCAGTGAGGCTGCGCCTGGGACCTAGCTGGGACAAGTGAGCTGGGGGCGCCTTGTCACTGCCCGCTGTGGGAGGAAAGAGATGGTGTGGTCAGTGGTCGGGCTGCAATCCGCACGGTCAGCAGTTCGAAACCATCAGCCACCCCCCTGGGAGGAAAGACCTGGCTTTCTACAGTCTAGAAAACCTACGGGGTGGGGGCTGCTCAGCCTTGATTCAATAGCTGTGAGTTTGGGGAGAGGAGAGGAAGGCAGAAGTCCCCGGTGTAGCTGAGCAAACCCCAGCGGGATACAATAGCTGTGAGTGAGGGGGAACCAGGAGCGAAGGCAGGAGTTGGAAATCTATGGTTGGGTGTGAGCTTCCCCGGAAGCTTTCAGAGGAGGGGTGAGAAACATGCTGTGGATGGGGCACCTGGTGGGGCTCTCAGACCCTGCGGTGCCAAGTTAGAGCATTTCAAACTGGGGAAGGGGTTAGCGGAGGGTGGAGACAGGCATTGGAGGAGGAACCCAGGGTGGACCTCAGACCCCAGAACCGTGGAGGGCAAACCAGGCTCCTGATTCCATGCAATGCTTGGCCCAGCCACCAGTCCAGTCAGGAGACTGGGGGTCTGAGGGATCATCCGTGTGGCTGTGACCAGGCCAAGAGCTTTGGTTCCTCGACGTCAGGAGGAAGGCCAGAAGAGATGGGAGACGCCTGGTCCCTTGCTGAGGCTCATGAATGGGGGTTGTGAGTGGGCAGGAGCCTCGGGGCGCCTGGCCCAGACCAGGTAGTCCAAAGACACTGTTGTCCTCTGCAGAGCCCTCTGCGCCTACGTGGTACACAGGAACGTGACCTGCGTCGTGCAGGAGCGAGCAGAGAGCTACGTAAAGGCCGAGTATCGGCAGTGTGGGTGGAACCCCAAGTGTCCTGGGACCGTCACGTGAGTGCACCCCATTGCCACCTCTCAGAACATGCCCCAGCCCTGCCTTCTACAGAGAGCAGCTGTTAACTCCACAAAGGGCCACAGGGCCTTGGGGGCCCAAGACCCTGCCCCCACGGACTAGTGTGAGCCAGAGCCCCAAGAATCCGGGAACCACAGAGGACCCCTGAGATCTTCAGCACATTTTGGCAGGGAGGAGGGTCCAGAGCCAACCGCAAAGGGACAGGTTTGAAGGAGAGAACGAGTGATGAGGAAGCAGCAATGGACAGAGGGGCCTTGGCTGATGCCCAGGCAGGGTCTTGGAGAAGGGGGGGCTGGGGGGTGGACAGAGCATGGAGGACTTGACCCAGACAGGGACCTGTGGAGGAGGGCAGGAGTGCCATGTTTAGGCTCCTGCAGACTCTACTTTGGAGAGTCCACAGAGACCGTCTCCAGCACATCTGCTGGGAGCAGGGCCTGGCTGCCCACAGAGGGAGGTGCCCCTGATGAAGCTGGGCTCTCTCCTGGGCACCACCCCTCCCTGCCCAGCATGCCAACCATAGGAGCAGGCCAGGGAGATGTGGGAAGGAGTTGCTGACAGAGGCCAAGAATGGGCCCCTGGAGAGTGAGGGGTACCTGGCCCAGCTTTGGGGCAGCACCTCCCACCCTTAGGTTGGGTGGGCTTTGTCAAAATCCCCAGGTGCCACAGAAGCCAGAGTGGGATGTTTGGTAGCAGCACGAGCTCAGGGCATTCACATGGGCTTGGGCGTGTTGGTACTACACCCCTGCCACCTCCCTCCAGGCGTAGGGGGTGGGCTTTTACCTGTATCCTCCCTCACTGAGTCTCTGGGCCCCAGGAAGCCTGTCCTGACCCCGTCACTGAAAGCATAGAAAAGAAGGATCGTGGGAGTGGAGGTGAGGTGGGGTGGATCTCGCCACCGACAGGGTTTGGAGAGTGGCCCTAGCTGAGACAAAAACCTCAGGCCACTGACAGGTTCCTGGGCTTGTAAGACCAGGCAGGGCTGGGGCAGAGCTGTGCCCACCTAGCTCCTGCCCCCTTCCCTCCCACCCCTCCTGGGTTCAGGTACCGCACGGTGCTCAGACCCAAATACAAGATTGGCTACAAGACAGTGACAGACCTCGCCTGGCGTTGCTGCCCTGGCCTCACTGGAGAAGGCTGCCCAGAGCATCTCGCTGACCATGGGGCTGCCCCACCCCAAGCTGAGCCCCCGCCCCAGGTTCCCTTGGGGCAGCTGAGCCCAGGCCCTCAGTCTCCTCCCTACAGCAGCGTGATCTCCGGCCCCCCTGGTGAGTCTGTCCACAGAGACCATACCAAGGAGGTCAGTTTCTTGGGGTCAGGAGGAGGAGGGTCAGGGGCGTGGCTGGGTAGCATGCACTCACCGGCGGGTGGGAGAGGGACTCCCAGGACCCCTCCCCAAGGCAGAGGTGGGCCTGTTCCCATAAGGAGGTCGGCTTAGAACAGAAAACCTGGTCAACCAAAGGACTCGCCCAGCGAAGTGACACACCCCCCCCTCACCCCCCGGCATCCTCTGTTCCTCTTTCCCAGGAAGGAAAGGGCCAGGGCTGTTTGGCGAGCGGCTGGAGCGGCTAGAAGGGGACATCCAGAGGCTGGCACAAGCGTACAGCACCCTCAGTGGCATGGTGACCAGCCACGAGGATCCCAACAAGATGACAGGAGGCCCGAGAGGCCCTGCTACCCCCGTGGGCTTCGGGGTCCTCCCTGAGGGCTTCGCGGGCCCAGGAGGCCAAGCCCGAGGGCCGCCTCCACCTGCCCTGGACGAGATGCTGAGCAGGATGACAGAGGTGAGCGACACGCTGAGGGCCAAGATGCAGCTGCTGGACGAGGTGCACGGGCTGGCCCTGGGCCACGAGGCCCACCTGCAGCGGCTGCGGGAGGCCCCACCCTCGCCGCTCACCTCGCTGGCCCTGCTGGAGGAGTACGTGGACCGCCGGCTGCAGCGCCTCTGGGCGAGCTTGCTGGACGGCTTCGAGGAGAAGCTGCGAGGTGTCCGGAGCGAGTGTGACCTGCGGGTGCAGGAGGTGCGGCAGCAGTGGGAGGAGGGCCAGGCGGCCAGCCGGAGGATGCACCAGAGCCTGGACGGCCGGGAGCTGGCCCTGCGCCGGGAGCTCACCCAGCTGGGCACCCGGCTGCAGGGCCTGAGTGTGGCTGGCGGCGGCAGCTGCTGTGGGCAGCTGGCCCTCATCAACGCCCGCGTGGACAGCCTCGAGCGGAACCTCCAGGTGGTCACCGAGGCCCAAAGGGGTCTCGGCCCCCTGCCTGGGGGCGAGCTCACTCGGCTCTCAGCTGCCATGCTGGATGGGCAGCTCGAGGGTCTGGAGACTCTCAACGGCTCGGAGAGTGGCATGAGGGGCTGCTGCCCGGGGGTGGAGGATGGGGGGTGGGGGGTGGACGGGTTCGGGACCGAGTTGGAAGAGCGGGTGCAGAGCCTGGAGGAACGAATGGTGGCGCTGGCTGGGGAGCCGAGTCCGGACAGCGCCCTGGCGGGCCGGGCCACGCTGCCCCTGCCGCAGACGGAGCTGGCCGTGTTGGAACAGCGACTCGTGTCCCTGGAGGCCTCGTGCGCCCCCAGCCCCCCCTCCGCCGGCCTGGACAGCCTCGTGGAGGAGGTGAAGGCCTGGCGGAGCCACAGTGAGGCCCTCCTGCGCCAGGTGGCCGGCCACTCGGCTCTGCTCCGACAGCTCAATGGCTCCGTGGCCCAGGTCCAGGGCCAGCTGGCGGAAGCTACAGGCAGCTCCATTCAAGGCGAGATCACCTTGCTCAAGGTCAATCTGAACTCAGTGAGCAAGTCGCTCACGGGCCTCAGCGACTCCGTCAGCGAGTATTCCGAAGCCTTTTCGGCCGCCAACACGTCGCTGGACGCTCGGGAACGCAAAGTGGAGGCCGAGGTCCAGGCCATCCAGGGACAAGTGAGCAGCCAGGGCTCGCGGCTGCGTGCCAGCCACAGGCAGGTCCTGAGCCTGCAGGGGGAGCTGGAGCGCCTCAAGGCGGGCGTGGCCAATGTGGCTGGCGGGCTGAGCCGCTGCCGGGACACTGCCCAGGAGCTCCAGCATGCAGTGGGCCTTTTTGACCAGAGGGTGGCGCAAGTGGAGGGCGCATGTGGGCAGCTGGGCCTGCTGGCCACAGACCTGGACCGCTTGTCCACTGAGCCGCCGAAACCCAGGGCGGGCCTGTGGGACCATGTGGAGCAGCTGAACCGCACCCTGGCCCAGCACGCGCAGGACATCGCCCGCCTCCAGGATGACCTGCTGGACTGCCAGGCCCAGTTGGCTGAGCAGGCGCGGCCAGGACCAGGCAACTAGGTGGGCGTTCAGGACTCACCACTCAGAGCCCGTCGGCCTTGCCCAGTGTGGGGCTGCCACACCAAGGACCACAGATGGAGGGGTGTGGCCGAGCTTCACCGGGTGACCCCAGCCCCCGACTTGAGTTGGCACTGCACAAACGGATGGTGCGGACGAGCGGCGCACAGAGAACGCTGGGGCTGAGAGCAAGGACGGGCTCGGGAGACGTCAGCCCCACGGGTTGCAAGCACGCGTCTAGACACTGAGCCCAGGAGCTCTGCGGACCCGGCTGCCGACGGTGGCTCTGGTGGCCCCCAGGCAGGAGCCCAGCTCCAGGCCCTCCCTCTGGGCCCCACACTCGCTCTTCTCCCTTCTGCCCAACCATCCTGACCGCCCAACGGGGCAGGCCTTGCCCAGCAGGCTAGCCCCGGGGCTGTCGTCACACTTGGCAGCTTTCAAGCTCCTCAGGAGAGACTGCACATGGAGCGTGCGACCACCAAGGTGCTTCCTTCCTCCTGTGCGCCTCCGAGGTGGGCGTAGGCAGCTGTGGACCCTCAGAGGAGAGGTGTGGGTCCAGGGGATCTTCTGGGGGACCCTGCCCCCAATGTATCCAGTGGGGCACCACCTCCCCGCTCACCCCCAGCTCAGTGCCTCTCTCCAGAGAGGGGTCTTCCTGTTCGTCACGGCCTGAATGTGGTCAGACCCTGGGAAGGCAGCCACAGCGGCGGGAAAAGGGTTTCAGGTCTTGATTCTGGGGCAGGGGGTGTGTGTGTGTGGGGGGGGGGGGGCGCATGCATGCTGCTCAGCATTGAGACACAGACACAGAGAGGGACACCTTGTAAACGTGCCCACCGGCCCATGCATGTCTGCTCAGGCTCTGCCCTTACTGGAACAACTGGGGAGGGCAGGTTCTGAATTAAAGCTTCTAGCCCATCGGAAGGCACTGTGTTCACTAGTGACTGGGCTGGGGGTATGTGGCACACAGCTCCTCTTATGGGCAGTCTCAGCAGATGGGGGCGTGGCCTGGGGAGGACAGCCAAGCTTAGGACCGCCCTCAGGGAAGGTACCAGGAGCAGCTGGAGTGGCAGCTGGGGGAGGGGGTGGTGTGCGTGTGTTGTGGGACACATTTCTAGGGTCCTGGCACTGGCTAGAGATCTCCTGAGCCTACAACTTGAAGTCAGGTGGCGCCGCCTGAGCTTCCAGGGAAAGGCAGAGGGAGGGGCTGAGTTGGGCTGAAGTAAGATCCTGGCCTCCGAGGGTATAATCCCAGCCCTGGGGAAGGGGGGGTGGGTCATGGAGTTCCCTCCCCAGGGCCACTCAGCCCCTCCCCCACAGGGTTGCTGGCCAGCCCTGGCCTAGCTGAGTTCCCTCTTGGCCTCGTCAAGCTAAGCCAAGGTGCCTGAGGGATAGGGGCAGAGACCACGGGCAAAGAGAATCCTGCCAGGACTATGGATGATATTTAATTGCTACAGGTCATGGCCATGCTGAGGCCTGAAGCTTTCCCCCCACCTCCTGCTGCTCAAGAGAGAGGACCCAGAGGGGCAGGGTCCTCTGCCATTCAGTCCACAGCCCCCTCCCCCCCTCCTTCAGTGTGCTGGCTGGTGGTACTCCACTTCTGCCCCAGAACACCCAGCCAGTTCCCCGCCTGGCTCAGAGCAGAGCGTCTACATCCACAGCCGGCAGGGGTTTCCGCCAGTAGCAAACGTCGCTGTATTCAGGCTTGGCCAGGTCTGCACTGGGGCCCCGGGCCACAGGTGGGAAGAGGAGCTCGACCACCTCGCCCAGACGCTCGTACCTATGGGCAGAACAGACGGGCACTGAGTTCAGGTGCTTCCCAGGCCATGCCATGTCATGCCGGGAGCCTGGGCATGGGGCAGAGCTCCAGCAGAGGACAGGGGTGGGGCTGAAGGGCGGGGCTTGGGCTCACGTGGACTTGTGGCTCTTGGTGAGTTCCTGGATGAGTTCGCCCCGTGGGTTGACGGTGAAGATCCGAGATTCCGGGAGGCCCACCTGCCTATAGGCGAAGACATCCTGTGGGGGACCAGGAGGGGCCAGGGTGAGCCAGGGCCAGCTGAGAGGGAGGTGGGGGTCAGCGTGCTCTGGCTGCGGGCAGGGGACGCCTCACATTGGGCCGGTTCCCGAAGGCGGCATAGAAAGGCTGTCCCTGGGGAAGGAACAGCTGCTGGATGTCACTCAGGCAGGCGATCTTGAACACTTCCGGCTTCTTCTCAATGACCTCTCTGGGCAGCCAGTGTCATGGGCAGGGCAGGAGGGGGGTAGAAACAAGAGGGGAGGCTGGGTCAGGCAAGCACAGGCTCAGACCCAGCCCTTCCCCTCCAAGGGGTCACCGGTGTGGGGTGGGGTGATTACCTGTGGAGGGCCGAGAAGAGGCTGCTAGGAGATAGGAGAATGGGGCCCTTGGGGAGGCCATAGCCCCGTTCGCTCACCCACCGCAGGTAGCCCTTGGTGAGATCAGCCATGCCGATGGCCCTTGCAGAGCAGTACAGGAACTTGTACCCATTTCTGCATGGGGGTGGGGTGGCATAGAGCTGTCTGAAACCAACCCACCCCACTCCGATCCCAACCCTGGGACCCCAGCCTTTGCTGGGAGGGGGCTCAGAGTGCAGCTGAGCCAGGTCTGAGAGGTGACCTCAGAATCTGTCCCGTTAGGAGCCACATGGACCGACCCCTGAGGACCACAGGGTCTTGGGCGAGTGTGAGTGTGTGTGTGTGAGGGAGGTTGTTCTCCTACAGCACTAGGCCAGTTCAGAAAGCCTCACCCTGGAAGACAGCCCAAGGAAGGTGAGCTGCTCAGAGAACTGAGGCCCAGTAGGTCGGTCGGCTCTCCAGGACGCTGGCTCTGGTTCCCCGAGTGGGCCCACTGCCTGCCCACCCTCCTCTGGGCTGGGCACTCACAGGTGGATTTTGTGGTAGAGACTGGTGATGCCTGGGTGTGTCCAGTCTCTTCCCAGCTGGGGCAGGATGTGGCCCAGAGCGTCGGACCTAAAATCAGAGAGGAGAGGTCCCGTGGAGGCCCTCCCTGTCCCATGCTCCACTGCTGGGGCCCTATCAGATAGGGAGTCAGACCCCAGCTCCCACCCCACAGCCAGCCGGGCCTCACTTGGTAATGGTGCCATCAATGTCCGAGATGACCACCTTGTCGTCCCATTTCCATAGGTAGATGGTGGCCTTGCAGCGGCAGGTGCCCTGGTACTGGGTAGTCACACTGAAGACCACGTCATTGGCCCCTTTGTGCAGGTTCAGGCATCTCTGGCGGTGAGGAAAGGGGGGGGGCGTGGTGACCAGCTGTAAGCTGCCCTACCCTACCCAGGTGGTCGACAAGCGGTGCTGTGGGGTGAGGCAGGGTGGGGCTCAGGGGTTGTGTGGGCTGCAGGAGTCTGCACAGGCAGCACCCTTGGGCCTCACGCAGCTGTCTTAGCCTGGGGACCTAGCTCACCAGGCCTCTGGGACCTGCCTTAGTTCCGGGGCCTCACCTGACACATGAACCATAAAGGAGACTCGAGGCAATGCTCAAAGTCAGGTGACCATGGCTTCAGGGGGCTGGCTGACCAGGTTGGGTGGGTGCCCCAAGACAGGAGGCAGACAACATCTTGCTCTGCCAGGCTTCCTAACCTTGGAGCCACTAGTTACTGAGCTCAGGGAAGACATGGTGTGGAGGGTCAGGATTGCCACGCTAAGCCACCATCAGCATCTTGGGTGCAAGTGTGACTTTCAGAGGTAGAAGTCAGGGCAGCAGGCCGGCAGAGTCCAGAGTGACATGAGAGGGGCGGCTGACAGACACGGGCTGGCTTGTGGGGGAGTGAGTTCCCCACCCTTGGAGGTATCCAAGCAGAGGTCATCAGGGTGGATGACAAGGGATGGATTCTGGCTTTGGGTGGTTACCTGGCTCCATGGAGCGGAGGGACTGGGATAGAAGGGTCGCAGCCCCGCCACCACCACACCCAGGAACACACGTGGGCACAGACTTACAATCTGGTCCGAGGAGAGGCGGAGGGACTTCTTGTAGGTGGGGGTGTAGGCAGGCGGGGAGGGTGGCAGCGAAGGGACCTCGAGGATCACAGGACTGTCCGGGCCGTCGTCCTCACTGCTCAGGACGTCTGCCTTCTCCCTGCAGGCGGCCCAGGCTCTCAGGCCACCCCTCCCCCTTCTCTGGGCCCCTCACATGCACGACACAGCCATCCTGTGGCCCAGGAGGCCCTACGCTTTGGTCTGTCTCCAGACAGCCCAGGCTCCCCCCCTCCCCCTCATTGTGGCAGCCACCGGGATTGGCCCACGGTGTGTATCCAGCGACAGCCAAGCTGGAGCCCAGCCACAGGGCTGTCTGCACCCCCCTCCGCAGCAGGGGGAGGCTGGGGCCGGCTTTGGAGACCCAGCCACTGAAAGCCCATGTTAGGGTGCACGCCCAGCCCCACCTGCTTCAGCTTCAGTGGGCCTATCCTTCGACACGCTGCCCCCCACCCCCCGACAACTTTAAACGCATTCGGGGTCACTTCCAAGGTGCCAAGATGTCCTGGTGCCCCAGTTAAAGCAGCGGGTTGAGTCCTTGGAAACCCTGCAGGGCAGCTCTGCCCGTCCAGCAGCGTCATTACGAGTCAAAATCAACCCCAGGGCAGCAGCTTTGGGGCTCTGAGGTTCAGAGGGGAAAGTAGGAAGCGTGGTCAGGGGGCACTTGCAGGCCTGGGTGGGGACGGCCCCAGCTTTCGGGAACAGGGAAGGACCGGGCGTCTAGGGCGCTGCTGTGCCTGAGTGAGGACTCTGGTGCAACCCCAGGTCTCAACGCTCTTGTCTGTGAAAGCCTGTCTCTCGGGGGAAGTGGGGGTCCCATGTACAAGTGCCGCAGGCCCTCTTCAGGCCCCAGGCCTGGCTACAGCGCCCCAATCAGGGGGTTCAACTCACCTCTGTTGCTCCCTCGCGGCGGTCTCCCTCTGGGCGCTGCGCTGTGGGAAGAACACCTGTCTATGAACCCCGCTTCTTGCCCTGCCCCTCACCCCGATCATGACCCCTTACCTCGTCAGGAGGGAGGTCCCTGCGCCTCCAGGAGAACCACCACCGTCCTCCCTTGCGGGGCATCTTCTCCTTCTCCAGCTTGTCCACAGCACTCTGCAGCAGAGGGACGCCCACCCCTGTGAGTCTGGGGCCCTGTATGTCCGGGCCTGGGGCAACCCTGGAGCCAGGAGCTGCCCACATCTGAAGGCGGAGGGAGCAGATGGCTCCATTCCGGGATGTCTCCAGCAGGGGCTGGAGGAGCCGTGCTCAGGGGGCCAAGAGTTGCAGCTTGGGCATGACCTGGACTCCAGAGCTTGTGGGTCAACAACCTGACCAGAGTCCTTTCCCACCCGGTCCAGGTCTGCTGCTCGCTGCCCAATGGTCCCACGTGGTGGCAGGAAGGCCAGGCCAGGACCACACTCTGCAGCCTTCTGAGGCCCGTGCTCCTCTCCCATAGACAGCCCCCTGGCTGGGTGACACCGGAGGCAACGTGACCTTGTGGAACAGGCTAAACTGCTGCAAGGTACCCTCAGGGAGCGCCCAGGCTGAGATCTACCAGACAGATGCAGAAGGGGGGGGCTCCAGGGAGGTAGGTGCAGGTTCAGGGTGGGTGGACTGGGCACTCAGCTGAGCAGGGGATGGCCTGGGGGAGGGGGTCTCTCCCAGAGTCTGGATCTGTCTGGGTCAGGTAAGAAGGGAAGCGACCTTTTCCACAGCCAGCCAGGGATGCCAAGGGGTGGAGCAGGCACCAGAGGTTGACAGCTGGTTGGTGATGGCCCCTGGGCAGGCTCGAATGATCTGGGGACGGTGGCTCAGACCAGAGGGGGGCTTTGAATAGCTCCTAGATGGGCAGGGCTAAACTGGCAGGCATTGTTCTCCAAGATAAAGGGAGGTGGCTAGGGGGATCAGGGTGAAGGCTGTGGGTGTGCAGGACTTGGGGGGGCCCGAAGAGGCTGTGCTCCTTCTCACCCCTAGGCATCTGCAGGTGTTGTTCCCTAGCCCTGGTTACAAATGTAACCTCCTGGTTACGGAGGCTTAACCTCAGATCCCAGCACAGTGGGCCTGTGCTCGGCAACCCCCCCTGGTGGCTCTCAAAGCACCCAGACAGCTCCTCCCCTGCACCCACAACGAAGTCACGTGTTCATCTCCCACCCCTCCACCCCCCCACCCCCCCAAGGGCGGGAGGAGGCCTGGTGGCATAAGGTGTGCAGTTTGAAACCACCCGCGGAAGACGGGGCTTTCTCCTTCTGTAAGGAGGATTCTGGAAACTCACAGGGGCAGTTCTACCGTGCCGTAAAGGGTTGCTGGGAGTCAGCATCACCTGCAGTGAGTCATGAGGGTGGGGACCAGCGCCTGTTCAGTTCCAGACCACCCCCACTGCGGCTCTGGCCCATCGGAGACACAGTCCACCAGCCCCGGGTGTCAGTAAGACGGAGCGTTCAGAGGGCAAGATGAAGAACAGGCCCCTGGTCCAGAGTCCTCTGGTGGGAGGCATGCCCCTCATTGGCACCTGAGGCCTGGTGATGTCCTTCTGGCTTGTCCTGAGCACTCCTGATGTACAGTCCCAAATCCAGTAGGATTCAACCAGGAAAACCAAGATGCCAGGATGGGTTGGGCTGTGTCGCCACAGGAGAAGGGCAAGGATGGGGGTGGGGAGGTGGGCACTGTCTCCTGCCTCAGGGGCCATCTCTGCCCACCCTCCACTTCTTTGCCAAGGGTCCGCTCCCCCGAGGCTATGGCCACGTTCCCTGGCAGGCCCAGTTGGTGGCCCAACACTACCTTTGGCAGATTCTTCTGGAAGGCTTGGAGAGAGAGGATCATGGGGGCGGCCACAGCCCAGTTATAATGCCTGGAAGGAGAGAATGGGACTGTGGGACACAGAGCTCAGGCAGCTGCAGGGTCCCAGATTTGCGGTGACTGACAGGCACCCAGGAGCCCAGCCCCAGGACTCACTTCTTATTAATTTCCACCACAAGGTTGGGGTCCTCCAGGAGGCTGGGGTTCTTGCTGAGGTCCTGATAGGTGACGGCGTGCTGGGTGAACTTCTCTGGACACAGAGGCTGGGCATGAGGCTGAGGCCGGCAGTCTGGGGGGGGGGGGGCCCTCCTGACCATGTCCCCGCCATGGACCCCTGCTCATGCTGGATTTGCACTGTCCCTGCTCAGGGCTTTGGGGTGGCTTGGGAATGTCCAGTCTGGCTGAGAACAGGTGGGTGGGGAGGCCTGACCTGGCCCCATTCACCCCTCTGCGGTCACCATATTCCAAGGTCTTAGTCGATCCCCTCTCAGTCCCCCTGCTGTAGTCACACTTACCTGGGGAGATGCTCCGGCCATCAGCCAGTCCCCCACAGAGGGACAACGCTATCGTGTCCACCGCATCGGGAATGGGTTCTGGTCCGGACTCGGAGGTCGGCGCTCCCAGGAGCTTCTGGTTGCTGGGCTCACTCCACCTCCTGGCCCCCATCCCACAGTCACTGGGGACAAAGGAGCCAATGGGAACATGCATACAAGGAGGCTGGGAGCAGGGGCCCACGTGTCCTGCACTCAAGACAGCCCAGCTCCCCGGTGCCCCGGTAGTACCTTTGCGGGAAATAAAGGGCCACATTCTCAGAATCCAGGGAGGGCAAGTCATCCAAGTAGATGTCACTCGGGCCCAGGTGCTGGCTTCTCTTCAGGGAGCCTGCAGGCAGAGGAGGGGCCGATGCACACTCAGCAGTGTGAGCAGCTAGGATGTCCCCTTCACCTTGAGGGCCCCAGCACCGCCCTGTCCCATTAGAACTTTCTGGGATGACAGGCAAGTTCCTTCTCTGCTAGCAGGCCTGCTACTGGCCACCTGAATGTGAGCGACAGCTGGGGACCCCGAAGGTTTCGCTTTGGTCTGAATGACATTTTCAGTAGCCTTCTGTGCCCGGTGCTTCCTGATTCTGCCAGCTGAGTGCCTTCTCTCCCCGTGCCATGTGCCACTAGCTTCCTCCCAGCCCTTTCCTTGGCCTCATGCAAGACTTGTGTCCCTTGGTTCCTAGACCAGGTTACCTCCTGCCCATCGCCCCATGGGCCTGGACACAATTCCCTTTGCCTAGGATTCTGGGCCTTGCTTGGTTGGATGGGGGGGCTGTGGGGCGGGGATGTGCAAAGATGCGGAAGGAAATTCCTCACTTCCCCCGCCCCCCCACTTCTTTGCAGGGTCATCCAGGGTGGACGTATGTCAGTGGGTCTCCC
>PVJH01023527.1:0-34650 GCA_004026705.1 Nesogale talazaci | reverse complement strand
TGGGCCTCCTACTCCCACCAGAGGAAAGTGATGCCCCCCCAAAGAAACAAAATAAAATAAAAATTCAGATGGTCAATTAGTAAAATAAAACAAATATGCTAGCAATCAGAAAATAAAACAAAACACACCAATGGGCAGTGGAGAAAGGGGGATACTAATTTTGGGATTTAATTTACCCACAGAAAAGCTTTAATGAGAGAATTTCAATAATTTTGAAAACTATTCTTAAAGCAAACCATCACAGCTTACTGGAATCATTCCACTTGTAATGCTGTAACTTAGCGATAAGCTGTTAATCTTTAATATTACTCATACTTTAGATTTCCCCTTCTTAATACTGGAGACATTTTCATAACAGTAAAATGAACTTGATTCTTTATATTAAACTGGTCATAAATCTCAAAGGTTTTGTTTTTCTTTTGAGTTCTCTACAGATTCTAAATTGATAATGCTCCTTCTGAAATATGGTTACCACACTTAACAAAATATTTTGAAGTTTCACTGCCCCTGCAAACCATGTTATACCCTCATGTAACCTTGATCCCATTCCTCATCACAACAGCATTTTAAATTTGTAGCAGCTGCATCGCTTTGCTGTGCTCACTGAAAAACACAAGCCATTCACCCATAACTGGTGATTTGTAAAATTTTTCTCATCAGGGGTTCATGTAATACATTTTTTTAACCTGAATATATATTTTATGCTATTTTAAGGTTGTAATTCAGCCTAGGAATATGATTTAAAATTTTAATTTCATCATCTATTACCTTTGACTTGTTTCATCCTTTTGTGTCATTTAAAAATATGAAAAATCTTCTCTATACTCAATAAATATTTTTAAATACCTAAACTTCATTTTCCTACTTCAGACATTCCAAACATTCTTGTGTATCTTCTGTCTCAGTAAAAAACATTCTTCTCACATGTTTCCCTAAATACTGTCACTTCAGTGGCTTGTCTCCAAATTAACACCATCCTATAAATCATGATTGTGAGTATGGTATAATACACAACAAAAGGAGTGAATGAGGTTTGGAAGGCATACTTGCTCTTAATGTAATCATGTCTATTTCTACAGTCACACATGGTATTCTGTGTTCTTAGAGGTCTGCAACTTAGACATCAATTATAGACTTTTAGCAATGACTAATCAATATCAAACGGATCAACTGCGATCTCAGAAGCTCCTTATATCATATGATAATCCATTTCCAATGATGAGATCATTCTTCGTGGCATTCAGGATTTCAGAATCCCCACTGGCACAGTGGGTTGGTTGGGTAGATGTCAGGTGTCAGGATGCTAATGACAAAGTTGGCCACTGAAAGTCACGAGCAGCTCTACCAGAGAGAAATGAGTTCAGCCCTCTGCAGGGGGATGTAATCGACTCAGAAACCCTCAGCTTGGTTGCTGTGAGTCAAATGGGCTGGTGGCATTGAATTTAGTTTCAGAGATTTTAGACTTGGAGGAGCTCTCAGCTCTTTAGTTTCTCCAAAAGTATAGACAGGAACTCGAAGATCATATATAAAGAAATCACTTTAAATATGAGTGATTTAAGATTCAAAGGACCATACAGAATTTCAGCACAAAGGGATATAAACTCATGAAATGTTTATACACACAATTAGCATTCCATGTGACTTGAAAATCATTGCACATTGTCAGGGCGTCTGAATTGTGGCTCAGATGAATTTTTTGAAAGTGAGAACTACTCATTATTCCTTTTGGAATTACCAATGTCTCATATGTGGTAGCTGCTTAGTCAACATTTATTTAATAAATGCAATGTAACTCATTTGGACTCAAGGATAACCTTGTTTAAATCATATTACACATTATTAGGCCTTCCCATTTATTAAGTCTTAATATTATTCTGATATCCTTTTGCCCTGTTGTCATTGAATCCCTTTTTTTCTTTTAAAAAATCCTCATCTCCTGAAAACACCCAAATGGAGTCATTGGATGGATGACACACAAGTACACTTAACTGTGTTTCTCCTTATCATCAGACTGAAGAGAATTGACACACTAGGGCATTATAATTTGCAGTTATCAAAATATACCAAAGCTTTTGCTGGAAACAGTGAATGTAAGGCAGAGATCTGATTATTAGGGTATATACAGACTTACTCGACAGACAAAGGGTTGGAAGACTTAAACAAAAGTTGGGTGGTTTGGTTGAAGGTTGGAAGAAGTCTTGATATGATGTGTGATCACAGGTACATTGGCCTCAGACCACAGAGTACAGTGAAGAAGCTATTGTCAATGCTGTTCGAGAGGGGGATGTGAAGACCGGGCTCAGCATAAGGTGGACAATCCTTGCGTGAGCTACTGATGCCAACTGCTCTTTTTGTTTCGATGTCTGCTTTGCTCCACAGCAGTCAGGAGACCTGACACTGATTGCCCTATCATGTGAGTGTATACAGCTGAGACTCAGCATTGTATCAGTTCTACCAGATAATACTTGTCAGTGGCTCCATAAGTCCCAGTCCTTCTGGGGATATCAATAAAGGACTTTCTTGCCACGCCCTCAGTTTATAAATGTGTGTACATATTTTTCACCTTCTGTGAAATTTTTTATATGATAAGAATCTTGCTATAGACATCTGATTTCCCAAGGTCCAAATTAGATCATTGATTGGGTGCAATGTCAGTCATTTTCTCTGTTAAGAGTTAAAACATTGTATTATCTTTTTTTCCCTGATTTTGCAGGGAAGTGTATCTAGATATTAAACTAGGAATACCCTGTGAAGTGTTCAACAAGAAAGGAATAGATGAATAAAACCTAGATTTAAGTCTAAATATTGTTTGTCATTTTATCAAAAAGTAGTCAAATTGTGTCTGTGTAGGACATCTTCAAGTATTCCAATACCTCTACACTTGCCTTGGAAAGTATTTCTCTCCTGCAGTGTAATAGAGTATGTAGCATTTAGGGAAATGCTTCCAGAATACAACGTAACAGTGAATAACTAATCTAAAACTGATACCTACTTCTATATTGCTTTCTTTCTTGGAAACCATCTTTCCCTTCAATAGTTTACTGATAAAAATTCCTCTATTATACACTTCCAAATTAAGTTGCTTTTAAAAAAGATAAATATCCTCACAATCAATTTTAGTGCATCCTCCCCAAATAATGTCTTGCATTCATTATTTGCTCCCAATTCCTCTCAAAGTCATCGCCAATCCATATCCCCAATAAGCTATTACATCAATCCATTGTTTTTGTACATTGGCTTCTTCAATGAATTATAAACTGAAGCAATAAATAATAAACTGGGACATAACAGAAACAATAAAGAACAAACACACAGCAAAATGGGGGGGCATTGTGGAGAAATAAAAGACCAACAGCAATACTAAAATAAACCAAAAAAGATATTTCTGTTGAGGAACAAGTAAGAAATATTTAAACCTAGAACAAATCCAGGATGAGTCAAGAGAGACATCAATTGATGAGGCATCATATTATAGTATAGTAGTATAGTATAGTTCCATCAACCATAAAAACATTTCCAATCTTCTCTGCTCAATTGTGGCCAGAGGGAAATTGCCAGAGGCATAATCCAAATAGATATTCTGCAGATGGATTTTGGGCTCTCACTCTCCCCTACAGGCTTACAAATTTGGTGTTCATAAAACTAACACCACTCCTTACGGATTGAATTAGATATTCCTAAAGCTTATTTTGGACACTTAACCCCTATGCTTAATTATGCAGTAGTTCTTGGGAATATGATTTTTGTTATGGCAATGAGGCCATATCTGTGTCTGTGTCTCAAATCCAACCATTTCTATGAGAAGAGCACACAGGGGAGTGGGGGCGGCTTGGTGGGGGGGGGGCAGACAGGTAGACTCGGTAAGACATGAAAAAAATACACAAGACCCCCAAACAAACAAAAAGGGCAGAAGATAAATTCTACCTTATCATCACAGATGGAGAAGAATTAATAAGCTCAGGAACTCTAAACTTGCTGGTAACCAGAAAGGGAAGTAGACAAAGTAGGGCTTACCTTTGGAGCCACCCTCTAAATTCAGAAGTCTCTCCTTCTAAACTGTGAAAAAATAAATTTCTGTTCTTTAAAACCACTCACTTGAAGAATAACTGTTAGAGAAACGCTAGTAAAATTAAGACATGAATCAATATATATTCTATATCAATTTTCCTAATAACATGGTGGAATTCTCAAGCATGATTGAAAATGTGTCAGGCATTTCATTAGGCAGCAGGGATACTACCAGAAAGACTAGACATTGGACTCCTGCGCAGCATTTTCTTCCATTGTACATGAGGTCACTCGGACACAGAAGTTAACCATAGCAAGAAGCTAGAGTGAAAGCCAGCACAGTGAGCGTGAAAACTTTTATATTTGAAGTGCCACAAGTACATAGAAAAACATTAATTCTGACTGAGTTTATTGTATGCAAACATGATAGAAGAAGGAAATTTGTTTAGATTTTGAAGTCAGAGTGAAAACTGACCAACTTAAAAAGTTATATGTAGACAAGGAATTAACGGCTGAAGGAAAAGCAAGATGAAAACACAGTCAACGGTGAGGTTGATGGTTTACTATGGACTGTGAAAAGGTGATCTCTTTAGTTCAGTCTATTAGAATGAAATGCTAAGCTAATAAGACTCAACTCCAAACTCACTGTCCTCCAGTCAGTTCTAACTCACAGTGAGCATGCCAGCAAAGGGGGATAGCCATTGACCTGCTGTCTGTATGATGAGAGCAAAACAAGTAACTTCTGGGGAGAAAGATGAAGCTTTCTGATTCTGTAAATATTCAGTCTCAAAAACTCACTGGGGAAGTCCTACCTTGTCCTACGGAGTTGCTGTGAGTCAGAATCAAGTTGATGGCATTGAGTTTGACTTTGCTTTGTATACTCAATATATAATCTGCAAGTAGAAGGGCAGCATAGGGCTGACAAGACTTACCATGGTATTTTCAATCATCTCATGTGCATGAGAAAGCTGGACAACAAATACTGAAGACTGAAGAAGAAATGATGTCTTTAAAGTATGATGTAGGCAAAGAATTTTAAAGATAGCACAGACCTAGAATAACAATACTTTTTCTTTAAAGAAGCCATATTGCTGCTTAGAAGTATAGGTGATGAGCCTTTATTGTGTACTGTGGACATTTTCTCTGGAATGTACCAGCCTCTGAGAAGGACCTCATGCTTGATAGAAAACAGAGGCTCAGCATAAAAAGAGCCCCATCAATAAGATGAATTGACACAGTGGCTGCAATATTGGTCTAAAATATAGGAATTATTAAGAAGATTGTGCAGGACTGGCCAGTGTTTGATTCTCTTGTACACAGGTCTCTAGCATCAAACCCAACTTGATGATATCTATCAGTAAAAAGAAAAATCTGTACATAAACACGTCAACATATCTTTCTCCTGAGAGGGAGCTGGTGAATTTTAATTGCTAACCTGGTGGTTAGTAACTTAATATCTGATGCATAATCCCTGCCTTGCTAAAGCTCTTGATACTCTGACTAATCTGAATCCAAATCGGAACTCACTCCCATCAAGCCATTCTACCATATAATGGTGCTCCAGGACAAGGTAGAATTGGATCCGAGATTGGTGTCCTTTGTGGAGCAGATAGCTCGCCATTCTCCAGAAGAACAGCCGGGGGATTTAAAGTGCTGGTGTTGTGGTTAGCAGTCCACTGTGTGAGCCTGCACTGCGGGTTCCTGACGTTCCGACTAATCCTAAATGATACACAACCTTGAAGGTGTTCTGACGGGGGAACCAACAAAGTCTCAAAGATGAAAGAACTACTCCATATTAATAAGGCTTGTTGTTGGCTTACCATGGAAAAGGAGCTGGAACAATGGTTACATAATAACCAAGATAAGAAAAGTAAAGAAAAAAAAAACTCACTGCAGTAGAGTTAATTGATGGTTTACCCCAGAGCACAGCTTGTAGGTTGACCTTACGGTTTCTCTTTCTGGTAACTGACTCCACAGAGATAAATCGTCAGAAGTGTAAAATGCCTATGGGAAAATAGTTTTTAACTAAGCTGTCTATTAGACTAAGTAGCTCTGGTAGTATAGTGAGTCACAAGTTAGCATGCTAACCACCAAGTCAGAGGTTCACACCCACCAGTCACTTTGCGGGAGAGAGTAGAGACGTCCTGCTTCCTTATAGATGTACAGCCTTAGAAGTCCCATCCAATAGAAGCAGTTCCCCTCTATCCTATACGATAGCTATGAGTCAGATTTGACTCAATGGGTTTGAGTTGCATTTAATTGATTAGGCGATTATTTTACTCAAAGGTGACTTTAGGAACCAGTTGAACCGAGGCTCAAGGTTCAGAAGTGAATTGCTGAACTCTAAGAACCTCAGAAATCTGGATTCCAGAATTAGCTGCTGCTCACATGTAGTGGCAGATTGATGAAAGGGCAGATTGGATTCAGTTTATGAGGTCTAGCTTGCTTGGTAAAGTAGAGGCTCAACAAAATAAAGGAAGACTCTCAATGATGTGGGTCGACATCGTGGCTGCAGTAGTGGGTTCGCGTATGCCATCTGAAAGAATGGAGCAGCCCAAGGAGTGGTCAGTTCCCTTGCACAGGTATGAATCAAAACAGACTGGACAGCACCTCACAGCAATCACAGCATGTACTCCACACCATGGATAGTTTGCAAACAATAGGAATTCACAAGCTATTCTGAAGTAGTAAGAGTAATAACACATGCCAGGCTTTAAAACACAAAACAGTCAGATTGCCGCTGATTGCAGATTGCTTTTAAGAATGAAACAAGAGAAGTAAGCATTTAAAACAATGCTTGCTAGTTTTCTTTTCAGATTATTTTTTTCATCATGAAGAAATCAAGTAGAATAAAGTTATGATCAAAAGCAAGAAGGAAATCAGATTGGAGGCCAGAATTAGGATTTGATTCTAAGTTTGTAGTGATGTATGGATCAAGAATGTGTAAGGCTCTTAAAATGCCTAGACATTAATGACCAGGCTCTAGACCAGTACACTGGTGGTGGTGGTAAGATTATTTACAATGAAAGATTGGGAAGAAACTGGATTTCGATCACCTCTTCAAAGGGGAAACAAATCATTTCCATTAGAATTGTGTGGCAGCTGACAATAATTTTAAAAGAAATAAAAAGAACAGCAAATATTCCTAAGAATATTGAGAGTTGGAGTTCATTAGTTATTATGCTGTCCTCTTTACTGTAAAAGTCAGGAATTAGTGTAAAGTACTCTGGTATTCTGGAACTAGAACAATTATTCTGGATCCACCCTAAAGTCAAAATACATGTCCCTTTGTGTGTGTGTGTCCAATAGGATAATTGACCAGAATCAAGAATGATGTTTCAGACAACTGAACTTCTTACATCGATTCTAAAGTCAAAGCCATTCAATCAACTAAGCAATGTCAAATGAAAGTGTCCCTTCCCTCAAGGACATATCAGTTGGTCTACGGGAAAGGAGACCTTGAATTTGAATGTATTCCAAAGAAACTAACTTTTGTATTAAGCCTTAAACAAGACAAAGACAAGGTAAATGACAATCATCTTAGGCTGAAGGAAGCCATCAGCATGGTGCCCAGATGGCGCTCAGTTAATTCATGGTCATAAGGCTAATTATGCATAATGGAAAGCAAGAGAAGGTGGCCACAAAATCTTGATTGCTATGAGATGGTTTCATCACTGTCACATATGGGTCTGCAATGGCAGAGAAAAGATCAGGGTTGGGATTTAAACACGTTGCAGATATAAATGGTTTATAAGATTGGTTCCAGGGTTTCAATCACCTGACTATGTGGAAGTCAGGAAACCGCCATTCATCAAGGAATCATAGCCTCTGGTAGCTCAGCTTTTAGAAGACAAGCCTCTATAAATCATTAAGGTCATGCTCAGGCAAGTTCCCTGTGGCCAAGCTCGCCCCTCCCAGGACTGGGCTGGAGAGTTGAAATCTGCTTTCAAATATACTCTGCCCAAGGAAAAAGTTGCCACTTCACCGATAATGGTCAGAAAAGAAATAAAAATCCATAAAAAAAAAAGTTATCAGAGACTTAGTGACCAATGTTTTTGTCGTGCTTGCCAAAGTAGGCAATGTTGCCCCTCAAAAGGATGCCTGCACTGAGAAAGGCATAAAATGATCGCATAGATTCAGCCTTTATTGAATTTTCTCAGACAATTGACCAGCAATGTAAAAAGTTTTGCCCTCAGGCAGACTCCAGTTGCTAGAACGTGTCTGTTCAGTCCTGAAAAACCCTCAGAAACTTGCCTAAGTGGGCCATAGATGGAAATAGGGGTGCTAGGACCACAGAATAATGAGCCATACCCTTAGTACCTTGATCAGAGAAGCATGAACTAGTCTTATAAATATTCTAATCTGGTTCTTTCTGTCATCCTACCTACAACTCTGATGAATTTATATGGCATCATTGTGTCAGTCTGGGTAGACTAGAGGAACAAATTCTATAGACACGTATATGGATATAAGGAAAGGGTTTATACACAAAAGAAATGTGACACTAAGAAGGCATCCCAATCTAGTCCAGTACAAAGTCATAAGTCCGATATTAATCCATATGCCCGAAACCAGTCTACAAAGTCTTCTTTTGACTCATGAAGTCATAGGACAGTGGATGCAGAATTCTGGCGCTGGCAGGGGTCTCCCCATGGCTTCTCGCTTCCAGGGCTCATAGACCATCAACAGCATGCCGTTCCAGCTTCAGAGGTCGGGCTCCATCAGGGCAAAGCTGTGTGGTCTCTCTGTCGGCTCCTCCAGCTTCTCAGACGCTGCCATCTTGTCTTTTCTGTGACTCATCACCTCTGAGACTTACTCACAAACACTGGGGAATATAGCTTCTCATCTTCACAAGGGAAATATCTCGAGATTTCCCAGAAGTCTCAGGAGAAAGCCATGCCCACATAGAGGCCGCATTGACTATGCAGATTAACAGACTAGACTCCACCCCTAAATTTCAAACATAAAATTAACATAAGCACATGACTGCCACAATCATTCATGGTTTTATGACTGTTTCCTTTGTTTTTGATATCCTGTGTAAGGAGCCCTGGTGGCATTATCAGGTAAGCACTGTCCCACAAATTCAGTGGTTCAAACCCACAAGCTTTACTAAAGGGGAAAGATCAGGCTATCTATTCCCACAGAGGTTTATAGTCTTGGAAACACTGTATAATGTCATTATGAGTCTAAGTCAATTCCATGAGAGTGGGGTTTATATTGGTGAAGGTTTAAGGTGCTCTAAAGTCTTTGAACTCTATTATATCCTCATACTCTGGTTACCCCTATCCACAGCATGTGTTCTTGTTTCTGTTTTGTGTTTCTTCTTTTTACGACTTAATAAGTGGGTCTCCATAAAATATATTTGATTCATGGTCTCCTTCCCTCTCCTCTCCAGAACATCAAGTACTTTGGAATTTAAGCTCTAATGCAAATAGCTTCAGAGAGACCATGGGAAAGACTGGATTAAAATATTATGTAATATTTTCACAAACTTTCTGAAGTAGTATATCTATGTGTATATATAATATATATATAAATATATATGTAAATATATATATACTGAAGGTCAGTGACCAGAGACTTTTCCCTCAAGCAGATATTGATCTGAAAAAAGAGATAGCCAAGCAGGTAAAGGAGCTGCCCTACAAGATAGTTTGACACAGAGACTGCAACAATGAGCTCAAATGTAGTAATTGTGAGGATGGTACTCAGTGGAACAGTATTTCATTTGTTGTACATAGGGTCACTGTGGTTTAGAACTTAGTTCATGACACCTGACTACAGCAACAAATCTAAAGATTAATAGGGTCTTCAGTGAGAAGGATTGACCCAATAGCCTCACCAGTGGGTCCAAGTAACTATAAATTTTTATGGGAGTAGAAAGCTTCAACTTTCTCCAACACAGCAGCTGGTGATTTGGAGCTCCTGATATTGGGAGAGCAGCCCAACTGAAATAACCACTAAGCTACCAGGGCTCTGACTTCAATTCCTGGAAATACCATGGACTGGGCAGCGCTTTGTTGCGTTAAATAGTAAAAACCAGCCTGAATTGGATTTGACACAAAACCACAACTAACAACTATTCTGTGGCTTGCAGTATCTATTCAATTAGAAGAGTTGAGTACTAAAACTTCAGCTGCATGTAAGCAGAAAAACCTGCCCTGTTCACCAAAATATCTGAAGACCTAGAAAACTTCATGATCCATAATATTCTCCCTGATAAATATTTGTTAAAAAATAATGATCTACATATAACCTGCTACCTGGGGTGGGTGGAGGAAACAGGGAAGTGGGTGAAGGGAGACATCAGACAGTGTAAAATATGGCAATAATAATAATAATTTATAAGTTGTCAAGGGTTCATGAGGAAGGGGGGAGCAGGGAGGGAGGGAGAAAATGAGGAGATGATACCAGAGGCTTAAGTAGAAAGCAAATTTTTGAGAATGATGAGGGCAACCAATGCACAAATGTGCTTGACATACAATGGATGGATGGATGGATTGTGATGAGTTGTATGAGCTCCCAATAAAGTGATTTTTTTAAGTAGTAGTAAATGAATTTAATTAACTTTCTCTGATTATGTGCTGATTGAGAATTCAAGATTAAGGATTCTTATGTAAGGTTTTCAGACTCAGGCACACATTTGCCTTTTACACAGGTCATGTACAAACGCTTTGAAACTGTTATGTGTGTGTGTGGTGGGGGCAGGTGTGGTCTTTACTTCATGAGTTCATTTGTATACCTGAAATAGAGAAAAGCAATAATTGTTGTTCAATATATCTGAAATTCTCATTCTTCTTAAAAATAGAGTTTTTAGTAATATTGATACTGCTTTCCCAAGACTGCGAGAAAGGATAAAACTACTTAATCCCAAAGCAGGTCTCTTTAAGTAGGCTTGCCTCCGGGACTCTGTCTGGTGTACTGCTCTCCATTTTCATCTCAAAGGCTGGCACAGGCTCACAAGTCCTCCAAGAATGAAACACCTACAGTTAGTGACAAAAGTTTCTGCAGTGTTAAAACACTATATATTGTCTGTGCAAGCTCTTCCAAGTGTGATACATTGATCACTGTATACCAAGTGGCGTTTGACCATTTAGATGGCCTATGAAATCGGGGTATTAGAAGAGTAAGAAGACAGCCACCTTCCTATCATGTCTTGTGGGTGGAGGTGTACAGAGCCTGATATATTGCCGCAGTACAATCACCTTCTCAAGTGGAACAAGATGAAAAGTATGTTTTTGTGAATAGATGATGTGCAGCCTAAAGATATTTGGTCAGCATTTCTATAAATCTATATGAAGCTTGTTAAATTTATGCTCTGAGAAATCTCATATTGTGAAATGAGCTATAAATTAAAAATACTGATCACATGCTGTCATCTCCTTTTCTCTTTTCTTCTCATTTATTTGTTTTATTAATATCCTCTTGCTTCTAATGGTGTACAGAATATTTGTATAATACATCTTTCTATGATAAACATTGATTTTTAAGGAAAGAAAAATCAAGTTAAATAAATGATACATGCAATAGCATTTTTCTTGTTTATAATGCTAAGTCAGAGATACATTGTTTCTGATATTGATTTAAATGGGAATGAAAAACATCATAGCTTTCATGTTGGTTCATGACTCTTATTCTTTTTACCAAAGTTAAGAATTAAAGACCAACCAACATAAAGCTGGGGGGGGGGGAAGTAAGCCTCAATAAGAAACATATATACTTATGATACAATGATAATTGGTTTTACAATGAATTATTTATTTATACAATACTAACAATTGCTATTCTTATCACTATCACTTATTTTCTTACAGTCGATGAGCAGCATCCTATAGTGAAGTAATGCATCTTATGAATGTAGCAATCCTCCAACCAGGTGGTCATAAAATGTTCTTTCAAGGGCCATTTTGTGAGTTGCATATAGTCCCCTTGACTGCCCCACCCACAACCCTCATTTTCCTAATTTTACAACCAACCTCAAGTATGTACAAAAATAATAGTTTAAAATACCAGTCTAGATCTAGTACTGTAGAGTTTATCAACTCCTATTCCAGATTTATATCTATAAGACAGCCCTCTAAGATCTTTCCAGACATGTCTAAATTAATGAGGGGAGGAGAAAATGTCTTCTAAGAAGTGTGAAGTACAGAATTTCAAAATTCAATTGTTCTTTAAAATGTTCTAATTGCATACTCCTGCCTACTTACAGAGTAGAATTTGATTCAAACTCACCAAGCAATTTCAAGATCTGCTGTGTATTAATTAGTAAATGGTCTCAGCACTGCCCCAACCTAATCTCATATCAAGTCAGGAACACTCATTCCCAAGCACACCCATTCAAATGAGCATACCATTTTATGAACTTTGTAGTGGACAATAAGTGTGTGCATGAAGTGCTGCTGATAGGGATCTGTACATTCATTTGGCAAATGCCCATAAAATGCTTTTATGTGTCCAGTAAAACTCATGATACAATGGCAAGCAGACCTAGAAGATCCATGCCCCTCTGTTCTTTGAATCAGAAATGAGGAGAGAGTAAATGAACCTGTCTGCAGTGAAAAAGGCAAAAAGAGGGGCTTTTGACTGTAAATTAAAATACCTGGGGATAAGAGATTACTTGATTTTTAAAATATAATGTTTTTAAAAATTTAAATGTCCATGAAAAAGATAATACCTGAAAAAAACCTATGCTACATAAACAAAATGGAATACTACACAGCATTAAGTAATAACGAGTCTGGGAAACTACTCAGCACATGGAAAAACCTAGGAGACATGTTGTTGAATGAAATAAATCAGTCATGAAATGATAAACCTTGTATGAGACTGCTGTTGCAAAAAATCAAGAAAAAGTTTTCACAAGAAAAGAAACATTCTTTGAGGATCACCAGGGATAGAAGTTGAAGAGGAAGGTAAGTCGCTCACTCCAAGGAAGAAAGGTGTTAACTTGGGTGAAGGAGAATACAATATAAAAAGAAGGCAATTGGTCAAAAGTAACAGAGGAACAAGAAGACTATGGAATGCATGAGTTGCAGACAACAGAGGTAATACTGTTGTCTATACAATAAAAATCACCTATGGGCAAACCTGAAAAGGCACTGGTATGGGTATTGGAGTACATTAGGAATATACCAACAGATTTCTTAGATCTATTTATTTATATATTCGATTGAGTATATTTATGCATTTGTATTTACCTTAGCTTCAGATATTTTCATAGATATGATGACATATATAAGAGGCAAAGCTAGAAACACTTCTCAGACATAGCCAACATTCTGAGGAAATGTGCCTGGGAGTTCGGGATCATAGTCTCAGGGATACAAAGGTTTATTGGTCATGAAGATTTATAGTCCACGAAGTCAATATTCTCCATCCTATTTTGCTGAATAGTGATTGGGACCATAAAATCTCCTGAGCAATTATCTACAGTGCCACTAGAGCCCCCTGTTTAGAGGAAAGAAGAGTGATCAAATTTAAATATGAATAGAAACGAGTCCAATGGATAACGGGCTACACAAACTTCTGTGTCTAAGACTGAGAACAGAGGAATTACATTGTGCCCTGCTACCACTACCAACAGCTATGAAATGGATCCCATTAGCAGGTTTTGGATAGAGTTTGAGGAAAATGTGGAGGAATCATCAAAATCATATGAAAAGATGGAGCATATTGTCTGAAGAGAGATTGGTGGAACCCCTAAGACTATAGCCCTTCGTTGTTCTTCAAGTCTTGAAATGTATTCACCCAATGGCTCAGTATTCAGCCAAACAATAGAGATGTCTGTAAGGGAAACAATAACAATAGGCAATAACATTAATATATTCATAGGATTATAGGATTAAGATGTAGATGCTACTTAACTGAAATTGGTAGGCAAATAATATTGTTGTGTTGCTAACTTATAGAATATTATGTTTAAATGAGACTTTGGAACATATTGAATTGTATGCATTTTAATTTTATCCTGTTAAGGACAAATATGATTTATTACTTATTGTTTGAAAATAAGGCAGGTGCACATGCCTTAGAATCATCAACTGTATATGATAAACAATGGAGTAGCATTGACACAAGTTCAATGTTCAAAGCATTAAGATAGAAGGATAAATGGAAACACAATGAGGACATGGCGTAACCGAATTTACATTGAGGGGCTTGTGAGGAAGAAAATGAAACAAAGATGTATAAATTGTTGAATAGAAAACGGATCTGTTTTGAGAATCCTCACCAAAGGCATATTAAGCTTTTCTAAGAAAAGTACATCATAAATTGCAATATTTATAGACTAATTATTGAACTCAATTATTTTTCCTGGTCTGCTGTACTCAGTCCAATATCAATTACTCAAATTGAATTCTCACTAGGTGTGAGATTTTTATTTTCAAGATATACATTCATTGTTTTCATTCTGAAGAATGCTTAATATAAATAGAACAGTCAGGGGAAGAGTAGTGAGTGTGTTTGTTTGTTACTAAATAGTACATGACCAATACTAGCCCCTAACGTGAAATTCATCAAGAACAACTAACAAAAGTCACGAAACATCAATAGCTCTAATAATCTGGGAATCCTCATAATTTTCACAGAAATATCATGGCAATGTAGCACAACAGTCACCAAAAATATACTTAATAATAGCCAATAAGAAATTTCTTTGAGAAATTTTCATAAATCTTACCAAGTGAGTCTGGCTACTGACACCCATGGAGATGCATTACAGGGACTAGAGGAGAAAAAGAGAATGAGTTGACTGGTCTGAAGTTCATGACCTAGCACAAGGAACCAAGCCAGGGTTGTTGAGAATGTGCGATGGGATCAATGGTCTACAGGCAAGGCAGCCAATGGGCACCCTGGTGAGGCAGCCCACATTGAGTTGACCAGAACTGACCAGATGAACTGTTCAGCCTGCGAACTGCTAGATATTCTTGTTGACTTTATAGACTGCCTGTCCTGATGTGACTTTGCATATGGATACAGACTTCATAAGCTTTCGAATGGAATCAATATTCTTCATATCCAAGATTATGATTGTCTCCTCAGAATTGGGTATCTAAAATGGGGGGAGGAGGGATAAAGGCATGAAATGGTTGGTTTACAGACTTTCAGAGGTGGAGAAATATATTCATAGGATTATAGGATTAAGATGTAGATGCTACTTAACTGAAATTGGTAGGCAAATAATATTGTTGTGTTGCTAACTTATAGAATATTATGTTTAAATGAGACTTTGGAACATATTGAATTGTATGCATTTTAATTTTATCCTGTTAAGGACAAATATGATTTATTACTTATTGTTTGAAAATAATATATGGCTAAAGAGTTATGTGAAAGTGTCAAGTTGACAAGGGATGGTGTGTTGCGGTAACATAATCCCTTGTTTACCTGTGAAGGGGCAGAGTCTAGCCTATCAATCAGGCCTTAGCCAATGAGGCCTCCATGTGGGCATGATCTTCTTGTGGTTATTCTGGGAACTCCCATTTTCCTCCCTAGAGTTCACACACACACACACACACACACACGCACACACACACACACGCACACACACACACACGCACACACACACACACGCACACACACACTCTCTCTGTCTGCTTCATATTCTTGCTGACAAAATACTTGGAGCCAAGCTCATGGAGCCAGATCCCTGGAGCTGGAGGAGCCAGTAATAAGACACTTCCTTGGCCACTGAATCCACAAGACTTTCCTCCTACTGGTCTGTGATCTTCCTGCAGTCGGCATCATTGCTTGGATTCATGAGTCCAAAGAGGAATTGGTAGACTGGTCATGGGATACATGGGCTAGTATCAGGCTTATGGACTCAATCTGAACTGGGTGGCATGCTTTCACAATATACAATTACTCTTTGACCTTAAGCTTCCTTTTATGCATATGAGTGTCTCGATTTTTACCCTAGTCAAGCATATCATGTTCATTTACCAATGCATTAGAATACATTAGAAATTAAGAAAGTCTCTCAAAATAAATAAAGTATATTTGATATCTATGAGTTCACATTGTTTTTTCATGTTTTTACTAATCCACAAATTTTAAGTCTACAGAAGATCTCCTTATCCTTATTGAAAATTGGGAAGTATTAATGGAACTATATTTTATTTCCTTGCTATTAGATACATTCATACCATGGTACTTATTAATTTTAGCATTCATTCTAAACTAATTAATGTGTTTTTCTGTCACTATTTTACATACAACTTTAGTTAATCAAGATAACAAAGTACAATATACATTTTTTTCTGTAATAAATACTGAGCTCTCATGGTGCATAGTGAGATTTCAAGAAAGTTTTGGTAATTCAAATGAAGAGAAATTATTTGAGGAAAGTCATTAAGATAAGGTTTTCAGTTTGTTCCCTGTCTTATGGTGTTGCCATGAGTCAGAATCAGCTCAATGACAGTGAGTTTTAAGTTTAAGCAATAAGTAGGTAAAGGTCCATTACAGTGTCTGTTTCTAAGTGTACTTGAAAATTTTCATATTGTAGTTATTTTTTCATATTGAATAATGTGGCTAAATTGCAACAAAATTTTTTTAAGTATGAAAACTAATGGGGAAGTACAGTAATGGTATGATTTTCCAGTCACCAATATTTTATTTTGACGGTAACAATGAAAAAATTTTAGAAGCTGTGGGTCAGTCTACTCCTGTGGGGGTAGGGGGGATGGTAGGTAATCAATTCCTACCTGTGTTGTTACCTCTACCTATTAGGGTAAATGAGAATATATCTATTCCTTTAAATAAAAACAAAAGATCAGGTTTTACAATGTGGTCTTTGAGGGCAAAGCAAAGGATTCTGATGCTCTAACCATGATTTGAGGAGATAAGGGAAAGTCATCTCTTCTTCAAAATAAGAATTTTTGCAGAGCTATAATGTTATTAGTCACAATGTTTAAGTTGTGATTACAAATAGCTATTTGATATCAGATGAGCGGAGAATAGGGAAACTGTGTTATCTTAAATATACAAGATCATTCTTTCTGAATCCTAAATAATAAAAATAAGATTTGATTCCTGTTTTATAAGCATTAGCCTATCACAGATAGTCTTCTTTCACCACTTGCATCTGCTTTCACAAGAAGATGTTTTGTAGAATAAGTCTCTCAATTCGTCACTCGTTGATGTGACTAGTCAATCTGGGTGCAAAAATCGTTCAAGTTCACTAGAGCAGTTTTGTTTTCTGATTTTGGCTTTTATTTTAGTAGTGCGTCTTTGAAAGGTAGGCATTCTCCCCCTTCTCAACATAGTTAGGTTACAAGGGCAGGGAAATGTAGAAAGTTTCTCTTGGTCCAGCACTGTCTGTGACTGTGTGTGTAGTAAGTCTACTATATTCAAGGTTCAAATATTAGTTAAATTTCCTAATTAGCTCCTCTCCATCTCTCTGTCTTTTCTTCCTCAATGTGTCCTTTACTGATGCAGACAAAACATTTACTTAGTCCACTGCTTCATAGACTTTCTGTATGCTCTTAAATCATTTCTAATTTTGTAATGTTTTTTAAATAATTGCACAATGGAGTTAGTAGAGTGCAATGGCACAGCTGCACAGGATGATTCTCATTAGGCAGAGATCGGACATGCTTCCTAGGAACTTCTTTTGCCCTACTCTGACACCAACCATCCTTCCCCACAACACTCAACCTTTCTATAGGGTTCAATAATCCAATGCAGTAACCACACAGAACTCATAGACAATACTAAGAATCATGGAGGTTTATTCGAGAAACTAACAGGTTACAAGTCAAAGTCAGAAACAGAGACCATGGTTCTTTTATCACGGCACTTTTCCTCAGCCAAGTTTGCAGGCTTATCTTTCTCTCTTTTGTCCATGACCATGTGGACCGTGGGCTTCTGCCCTGCTCAGACCAGTGCTATAGAGCTTCTTAAATGATGATACCTCCCCAAGGGGCATCTGCCCTCGAAGCCACTTTACTACCAGAAGACAATTCATTTTACTGGTTCTGTGGCCAGAATGCCACCACTTTTTCCCCTGGCAGCTGCTGGTTCTTTGCATTGTCTCGTGGTCTTGGTGCTCTTTCTATGCTGCAATCCCAGATCATCTCTCCCCTGGTACTTATTTCTTGATAGCCATGAGATTCTCTGTGCATCCCTCTTTAAGAGACATTTAATGGCTCACTTTTCACCCAGCAGAATGGCAAAATGGACCAATCCTTGCATTAGATGTAGAGTAGATATTTTCTACTGCTATAAAGCTTTACAGAATCAGAATGTCACAGGGAGAGTTTGACTCTATCCTTGAGGGTGACAGTGAATGAGAACCAATGGAATGGCAGTGAGTGAGATACCTGCTTTGTATGTTTCTACCCATTCAGTGGGTGTAAGTTATAAAGGCTGTAAATATAAGATTCATATCAATTAAATTCACTTCACAATGTAGGTATGCTTCCAAAGGACTTTCACATTTTTGCAGCGTCTTTATAAATGTTTTTAAGTACCAATGTATAGGTTGCTTATAATGTGAAGCTGTTGATAGATTATATTTGTATAGCTTATATTTGGATAGTATATATTTGTATATATTTGTATAACTATATTTAATCATTGACTATAAGTCAAAAGATATTCATAGAAATTTGTTCTAACCTTAAAAATCTTAAATTATAAGGATGTGGTATATGTTGTAAACAACATATCTTAATTGAGCTGTATTCCTGCACACTGTGACAACAAAATATAATATTAATCAAAACTCTATAAATGAGCAAACAATAGATGTGTTATTAACTATCCCAATAATTTCTCATTAATTAAATTGGCCTTGAAACATGCAGTAAGAAAGAATATAAATATGTCATACAATGATTCCCTGAATGGCAATCCAATATAAATTAATAAAAAGTAAAGGCATCATACAATAATTCTTCAGCCAGCAACAAAATATATTAATTACAGTTGAGCATGACAACTCACATGTTATATAAACCTATAAATTTCTGCTGATTTTGGAGAAACAGAGCACCAACAAATTTTTCTGTAATTTTCTGTGTGAAGACTGAGAGTCTTATTGAGACACAATTGACCTTGTAGCCTCTAAGACCCTACTCTGAATTGCAGAGGCGATCAAATCTTCTTCCAGAGATAATCTTTTAAGGTAAAAACTTAGTGTCTAAATACCTAGACTAATCATTTAAACTAAAATTATGATGGTTCAATGAAAACCTCACATTGCAATTTTGAAAGATTCTGTTAGCAAATTTGACTGGTGCAGGTATCATCAAAAGAAAAATGGAAAGAGTGCACAGTTGCTATATAAAAAAGGACAAGTCGACAGTCCAACATTTCAGGAGGTAGCATATGAACAGGAACCAAAGGTACTGAAAGAAGGAGTTCAAGCTGCATTGAATGCACTAGCAAAAAACAAGACTCCAGAAATTGACCGACACCCATCAGAATGTTTCAGAAAGCTGAAGAAGCAAAGGAAGCACTCACTCGTCTATGCCAGAGAATTTGGAAACCAGCTACCTGATCAACTGACCACTTGGAAGAGATCCATAGTTGTGCTTATTTTAAAGAAAGGCAACCCAACAGAGTGCTACAACTATAGAATTACGGCATTGATACTGCACACAAATTAAATTTTACATAAGATCATCCGACAATGGTTACAGTAGCACATGGTTGAGAAACTGCCAGATTTTCAGGCCAGATTCAGAAGGCATGAAAGATGGATATCATGGCTGTGGTAGTTACATAATTTCATGTCAACTTGAAGATATATAAAAGTGCAGGAGTGCCATTCAACTTGTCAGTCAGGGCACAGCCTGACAGCACCTCCTCATGGGCATGCCTTCTCATCTGGAGGCCCTGTGTACCTCCCCCTCTCTGACCTCACCTTTTCTGCTGGCTGACCCGATTGCGTCCAGAGCCCTCTGATGGATGCATCCAGTGCCATGGGACACACATGACTCTACACTTGAGATCTTCCTGCATTCTGCATCATTGCATGTTGCTGTTTGAGTCTGAAGATGAAATTTATGAACTAGTGTCTGACTTGTGTTGGACTGGGCTATGATGCTTTCTTGATATACAATAGCTTCTTGATATAAAGTTCTTTCTTATACATATATGAGTGGATTTGTTTCTTTAGTCAACTGGCCAATATCACACAATTGCCAATATCAGATAGATCTTGATTCAAAGCAGAAAAGGTGTTCACTTGTATTTGATTTTCTATACAAACACATTTGCCTGTGCGGGTCATAATAAACTATAGAAATAAACTATAGAAATCTTGAAAAACTGAGAATATTGAAACACTTCATTGTGCTCAGGATGAACTTGTACATGGATCAAAAGGGAGTTGTGTAAACAGAACAAGGAATGTTTTGCATGGTTTAAAATCAGGAAAGAATATATCAGGATTGTATCATCTCATCATGCTTGTTCAATATATATTCTGAGCACATCGTCAGGGAAGATGGATTATAGGAAGAAGAGTAGGACATCTGGATAGCAGGAAGGTTATTAACAACCTGCAGTATGCAGATTATACAACCTTGTTGCTGAAAGTGAGAACTCGAAACACTTGCTGAAAAAGATGAAGAGTTGTAACCTTTAGTAGGTAGGAAGGCTACAATATAAGGACAACCAAAATCCTCCCAACCAGATTAACAGGAAGCATCATGAAACATGAAGAACAGGTTGAAGTTGTCAAGTATTTTGTCCCACTTGGATTCACAATCAATGCTCATGGAAACAGCAGTCAAAGGAACAAAATTGCATGAGGTCCATTTGCTTCACAAGGCATCTTTGGAGGATTGAAGATGAAGGATGTTACTCTGAGCACTAAGGTGCACTTGACCCAAACTAGAGTGCTCTCCATTGCCTCATCTGTATATGAAGTTGGGCATTGAATAAGGAAGATCAAAAAAGAATGAATGCATTTGAACTGTGGTGCTGGAGAAGAATATTGAAAGGATCACGGACTGCTAAAAGGACAAACCATTCTGCACTGGAAGAAGTAAGGTCAGAGTGTTCCTTAAAAACAAGAATGGTGGGCTGAGCCCTGGTGGCGTAGGGACTGAGTGCAGGACTGCGGCCCACAGGCTTGGTGGTTTGAATCCAGCAGCAGCTCCCCAGGAACAAGGCTGGGTAGCTCCGACAACCAGCAGAGGACAGTGATGCAGCCCCCCGCCCCCCGCCAAAAAAAAAAAAAAAAACAAGAAGGGCAGATCGTTAGTAAGGTTCATCCTTGCCTGTTCCCCCTTTTAGAGAACAGAGATAAGATGATGACTGGAGCTCTCATGATTCATGATTAACGTCTCCGTGTGAGCAGGACTTGCAACATTCCGTTTGCTCCTTTCTGATTCTAAAAAAAAAAAAAATCAAGAATGGCAAAACTTTGTCTTACATTCCTGGGATATATTGTTAGGAAAGGCCAGTCCCTGAAGAAGGCCATCTTGTTTGGTAAAAGGGAGACCCTCAATGAAATGGATTGACACATTGGGTGCATCGATGGGCTCAGGCATAGACGGAACTGTGAGAATGACACTGACCGGGCAGGATTTCATTCTGGTGTGTGTAAGGTCACTACGGGTTGGACCTGACTCTGTGGCACCTGAGAACAACAGCATGTATTTGGCCAAGCAGGTAAGTATGCACAGATTGCACATGTATATAATTCTAAACACCCAAAGAACATGCTTCTGATGTTTATTTTCCCTTTTGTTATTGAAAAACATTATATATACACTATTTTATTTAGACACTCACGTAAATACAATTGTGCGCCCTTCATGGTGTAAAGGTTTTTAATGTTGGCTTGTTTCAGGCACATCTTTTCTTAGAAAGTCTCTAACTTTGCATTCTCGGGTTAATATCTTCTTTAACATTTGGTACTTCTGTCAGTGTGCAACAGTCCTCGGATTTATTATGAAAACTTTATGGGGATAGTTGGAAATCAAATGCACATGCAAGTGTTTTGCAATCTATAAAATATTCTATTTAATTTAATGCTACCAGCGAGAAGGAACGAAAAAGAAACAATGATTCAAGAATTAATAATTGTCTTAAATCCAAATAATTCTTAACCTTTAACATTGAGTTTATGTGTGCTGAACATGAATATTGGGAAACAATCAGAAATGGGATCTTTTGTAGAAAGAGCTTAATGCTAGAAAAGACATGCTCCCTGCAGCTCTGTCGATCACTGCCTGCGTCTTAGATATATTCCTTTACTGACCCAGTTTGCATTATAGTTTCATTTAATGATATTGTTGAAGAGAATATACTTCACATAATCAGAAAAGTCTGATTTATCATTGCCTCTCCAAACCTGTTAGTTTCATTCTCCCTAGCTTTTCTCTATCATTGAAATTAAACCTAGCATTGAGCTTAGGGGGAATAAAGCTGCCAAATAATAAGCACTGGGGGATCTCTTCAGCAACTCCCAGAAAGATTCTCTCGAAGGGAGATCCTGAACCTCCTAGCAGTAAAAACATCAACTGAAAAGCAAAGAAGATCCAAGTTTCTGAAAGTAGGAAAGGCAGCCATGCCTGCGAACAGACTCCCCTCAATCACTGACCAGGGCCGAAGCTGCCTCTGTGAGCCCACACCTCCCTGGCAGAGCTGATTTTTCTTGGTCCTTAAGGCAACTCAGCCAGCCAGACCTCGGGCCCCATTGACCTCTTAGGGCCTTGGTGGCTGGTAGATTATGTGAGCAGCTTACACACACTCCCAAAATCAATTTTTAAAATCACCCTGGAGCCCCAGTGGCAGAGTGGTTTTGCTTTGGGCCGTTAGCCACAAAGTTAGCAGTTCCAACCTATCTTCCTTCTTCGTGTATTGTTTTCTGGTCCCCACCCTCCAGCCTCCCACATTCCACCTCCCCCAGCAAGAAGCACAGATGTATAAAGACAACGGAATCGAAACAGCAGAATCCTCACCCACAAGGTGATTTCATTGTTGACTTTATTTTATTTTCTGTGCTTTTTGTACTTTTGTTCTATTCTAATATTTCTTTCTTATTTTTTTCTAGTTCTTTCCAATGTCCTCTTCTTGTGTTCTCTTATATAACCTCACCCTCCTGACATTACTTATTCCCCCCCAACCCCCAACTGCCAGGCAAAAATAGGCAGGCCTCTAAATTCTGGCTCACCCAAGCAAACGAGGGCTTCCCCTCCTTCCATGCTGGGTACACAGACATGACCACATTCTTGCTTCCATGGCAACAGAACTTCAGCACCCACACTCCAGACACACCTAAACTTTTTGTCTCTAGTTTTTCATTTGGCCTTCCTTTCTCCTGTACATCCACCATCTCTTTCTGCTCTATTTTTCCTCATGAAATATATTTCCAAGGAGCTCATTAAATCTGAGACAACCACTTACTATCATTTGCTTTTATTTTATTATCTCTTGTCTTCTCTTCTTCATTTCTACTTTCCTCCCTTACACATGTCTCTCCCCTTTTCTCCATTTGACCAGCATGTGTTTTCCAGCTATTAGATCATTCCCACATCACCCGACACAGTCAGCAACCTCTACATGACCCAGTGAGAAGGTATTGGGAATTTCCAAGCTTGCAATTGATTCCTAACATCTTAAGACAGACTTGAAAATCTAAAGGATTGTGTATTTTATCATGTGAGATATAAAGTGGTCATGATAGTTAAGACTAACTGGACCAAATGCTGCTGCTTTCAGAGGGACAAAATTGACAACAGATAATTAAGATTTTCCCAGCAATCCCTCCCTATATTGGCTACAGAGGAGTCACATGACTGACATTTCCCCAATCCATTGAAGTAATATAAAAAAGAAAGCAGTTGTACTACTTGATGAATTCTAGATTCATAGCGATAGAATGTAGTCACATATCAGAAATTACCAACAGTATACAAGAGAAAAATAATGTTCAAAGTTGGGATATATTAAAACAATCATCTACCATTTGGCCATTCCTATTTTGTATTTATATCTAGCAAGCTACAGTAAGTTTTAGGGAATTAGAAAAGCAGCATCCTTTATTTTCCTCAAAGTCTGATTGTTTTTTCATAAATCTCCATTTAGACTTAGATGAGGTGGTTGAAATACTGAGGGTTATAAACAAACAAGGGCTCATTCACTTATCTCAATACTCACTGTCTTTTTTGTTTGTTTGTTTTTTGGGCATCACTGTCCTTTAGTGGTGGGAGTAGGAGGCCCAGTTTTTGCTCCTATGGAGCCACTGCTGGAATTGAAATTCCATCTCAGTGGTCCACAGTCCCGCACACCACCACTACGCCACCAGGACTCAGCTACTCACTGTCTTTTGGTTGATCCCAATTCATCTCTTGACAATGTAAAGCCATGTTGCATCATCTCATCTAATGATAAGCAGTCTAATCAGATAAGTTTATGTGCTTTATTTTCTCAGTCTTTTTATTTTAAAAATAATTATATGTAAGTAGACTGAGATGCATGTAATTCCAAATGACTCAAGAAACACTGCTAGTAGTAAAATGTTTCTCTGCCTGCAAAGATAATATCTGTTTGCCCACTGTCCATCAGGGCTCAACATAAAGTATATAAAACACCAAATTGTTTAGTTGTTTACCATCACTTATAGGAGGAATGTACTTAAATAAAACACTCTACAAAGTCCATGCAAATATGTTCTGCCCAATAGACTAAATAATCTTTGCTAACATTCATCTTAATCTGTGAGGTCTTCAACAATTTTGTGGAAAAATGAAATGAAAAATTTTGAAACTCCCTCATAGGTCCCATCCTAAAGTCGTCTTGCCTCTGTAGCGCAACACTGAAGTTCGACCAAAGACTCTTTGAAATGCCTTAAAAGATAAAACATTCCTCTTTGTGAAAAAGATTGGCATCACTTTTAGGTAACCCTGTTTCCACAACTGAAGATGAATAGAGTTGACCTTCTGTCTGGGTGAGAATATACTTTTCTCTCTTAAACTTTTCTCAATTCACTAGCCAATTTTCCTTCTTAAATTTCACTTTAGCAAACAACATCAACTATCTGAACTACAAAAACTTTTGAGAATGCAGTCCAGTTTTAACTGCCAGCCAACATAAGCCAAAGGCTCTTATCAGAAGTCTGATAGAAGCAGTCTAATGGGCATGTGAACTCACATTCCTGCTCCGTTCCCACTGTCACCTTTAACCATCAGAAAGCCATGATCGCTGCAGAAAGGCTTCACTGCGTATGATGCAATGCTATGTTTTCAGACTGTAAAGTGAGTCAATACCAGAATTGTCTATTTCAACAGCATTTTTATTCCTCACAGACATTGTCTATTATGCTCTTCATCACTTCTCATACCATGATCCACATGATAAATTTCTTTTTAAATTTGGTCTTAGGAAAAAGGTCGTCGCTATAGAAGACCGTGTTTATTTTCCTTTGTCAGAGAGCAAAAATGAAACTGTGTAAACTAGTGTGTTTGTCTTCTTACCGTTGCTGTGAAGGAAGATTAGAACTTAGCCAAGTTCTAGTAATTCATTTACACAGATGTTCGATTGACATCTCATTGCTCTTCTTGTTCCTTTGGGAGGGGGC
The DNA here is from genome assembly GCA_004026705.1 of Nesogale talazaci. NCBI lineage: Eukaryota > Metazoa > Chordata > Mammalia > Afrosoricida > Tenrecidae > Nesogale > Nesogale talazaci. Next base: position 9,101 of record PVJH01023527.1, on the reverse strand, counting down.
ATTTATATTCTTATCTTTTCATTTTTATTATTAATTTGTTGTTAGGTGTTATTAAGTGGATGCTGTTTCATAGAGGCTCTATGACAACAGAACTGAACTGCCCAGTCCCGGACATCTTAAAAATTGCTGTTCTGTTGGAATCCAGTTTTGACTTTCTGTGTAAACCTATCTATTTGAGGATCGTCCTCCTTTTCACTGCCTCTCCACTTTATCAAGCTTGGTGTCCTAGGATTTTAGAGACTAGTTCTTCCTGGTAATAAAGATTGGAGACTGAGTCTTGTGATCCTTCTTTCATAGAGTATACATGCTTTCCTTTATCCAAGATAGTATGGTTTGTTCTTCTGGTGGTATATCATGTATTCCATATCATTTGCCATTAGAATAATTCAAGTGCATTGATTCCTCTGGTCTCATTATGTTTTAGGATAAAAATGGATTATAATGTATTCATATTAAAGAAAGAGAGGGCAACTTAAAACACCCCCCAAGAATCTCTCACTATATTTTGCGATTTTATTTCAGTAAAAGTTGCACTAACAGGATTTACTGATTTGTTCTAGCATCCATGTATTAGAAACTCAGAAAGTCTTTTTTATTCAAAATTACCCCTTTCAGCTCTTATCAACACATTAGGGAAATCATGTCATTGTCAAGTGCTGCTGTCAATCATTTGTCAGTTACCAGGAAGACGGTAAATAGTATAGTCATGTCACATCTGGACTACTTTTAACCTCTTTATTTCTGAAGCCCAATTACACTAGCTTTAAAATAAGCATTAGACTTGTCTTCAAATACTAATAAGAGGATTCTGGGTAGGAATGAATTAGTAGTGCCGAAACCTAGATTTTCATAACAGTAACATAAAGATAACTCTGCTGTACAGATTTCTAAACTGTATTAATATCCAGTTGAGTAAACAGGAGAGTTCAGCAGTTAGTGGGTATGGATGGAAATAAAGCATGAAAACATTAACTGAAATATGTCTATGCAAAGTAAAATTATAGCTGAATCCATTCACACTTAACTAATTTGTTTCAGAACTATAATTAATAATTTGCCTACTTGCTTAATAATGGTACACCTCTTTTGTAACCAAACATTTCTCATCAATGATACACTCCTAAACTACAAAAAATCATTTCATGTGCATGATCTTCTCAGAAGCTCAGGTGACACCATGATTAATCATTCTCAAGCAAACTTGCTGCATCCAAGATGATCCTAGCTCTTCCTGATCCTGAACTACAAAGACCCGCCCCTGTGGTTTTGAAAGCTTTACAGGAGCGGAATGGAAACTCCTCTTTCTTCCTTCATGTGACTCTTGGCTTAGGAATACCAATTTTGTGACTGGTAGGCCCACATGAATCACTAGGGCTGCTTGCTTCCTAGCTAGGCTACTGAAATTGCGGTAGGAACTGTGCCAACCAGCCACTCCTTTTTGTGAGAAGAGTACAGCCCGGGAAAGCTTAGGGTGCAGCTCTACTCTGGGACATGTTTGTGACCCCAAAGGCCACTCGATGCAGCAGGTTTAGTTTGGGGTTTTGTAGCTGTTGTCAGGTGACGTCAAGTTGGTGCCTACTCCTGCACACTGCTTACAATCCCAAACTGTTGTGGCAGTTCCTGTGGTCAGCCATTTCCTTCAGGCTCTTCTTCTGCCTCACTGAGCAGCCTGTTTACCAAGGGCCACGTCCTTCTCTGGAGGCTGGCTTCTCTAGTAAACACCCAAATGATGTGAGCTGAAATCCCACCACCCTCCTTTCTAAGGATCCTTTCTGTTGTACTTCTTTCAAAACAGAGGTGTTCCATCTTCTGTCAGTCCAAAGTACCTTCAGTACGTTCCCCCCACCATAATGCAAATAAATAAATCCTTCCAACTTCGTGCACTGTGAAGCTTTCAAATGCATCTGATGTCCCTCAAAATACCAAGGTTGGAGTCAGGTGAACCTTCATTTAACATTTTGAAAGAAACTTTTTTTGCAGCAGCAGCAGCAGATTTAACCAATGCACCACAACATTTGAAGCCTTTTCTACTTCTTCCACAGCTCACGTGAAGAGGAATTCAAGGGAAATGAAACCTGAGACAACTTCATTCTTTATTTGCCACGATGTTACTTATTTGTCCAATTCTGAGGACTTTTGTTTCCTGGGTGTTGAACTATAGATCCTGAATGTTGTGTGTTCTGATCTAGGTCAGGAAGCACTTCTGGTCCTGCTCAATTTCAGTAAGCAAAGCTTTATTGTGAACATATCAGAGGCTGGAATGGTCTTTCCCCTACTGCTGCCACATTCATCTTCAGAAATTCCAGTTTCTCCAATTATCTGCTTAGTGTATGTATATATATATATATATATATATATATATATATATATATATAAAACCTTTCTTGATACATACCTTCTTTGTCGTATACCTTTTCTGACTTAACTTAATTTCTTTATTTTGTAGAAAGACTGCCTTTTATCTACAGACTCCAAATGAACACATTGAAGCATTCTGGAATTCACATCCTTTGCAGTATAATCCACAATTTAGCATAAGTCACAAGGGTGAGTCACTTGCCACAGTCAATAAAGCACAGAGGCACCTATTTGTGTCCCCAAAGGAACACACACATGTACAAGGGGACATAAAAATCTCCACCATCTTTTATTTCCATTTTCTCACAGACTTCTCAATGGCCCCTTATAGATAGAATGCTCAGATGTCTAGGAGCAGGATAGAGCCCTGGAGTGTCTGAAATGTTTTCTCCTCTCTTCCAGAATTCCTAGCCACATTATCTACTGAGGGACTGCTCCCTTGGTAACAAACAGTCACTGCCACACACAGAATGAAGAATTCCATTTTGTCCAAACTTCTCATTAACTGAAAATTTGTATATGTTGGCAAAGGTTTATTTAGCATAAAATATAAATTTATGCCAGTTGAAAATCACTTCTCTAAAAACCCAAAAGGCAAGTGACATAAAGGAAGCATTTTAAACAAACCGGTCATTCTTTCTTATCAAGACACTGGAGGTGTCCAGAGTTCTACAGTGCTCCTGCAACTCCCCAAAGGTACTTGGATAGCCCTGGTATGTGAAAGAATACTGTTTATGCTCTGGCTGTTTAAAGGCTAACACTTGCTCCCAAATTGCCTTTTTAAGGTTAAGCTACCCTAAGTAGTAAGCTTAATTTTACTAACTAAAATGAATCACTACATTAAGGAACAGTGAAAATATGCACGCTAACAATTCCACATTAATGGTGTGTTGAGTAGCATATTAAAATTAAAAGACCCATTTAAAAGCAAAGTACTCGAATCTATAGGATTTTATCCTACACAGACACACACACTGCCACCAAGTCATTTTTCTTCATGTTATGTATTTTTAGAACCATTTTTTCTGGCCATGATTTTTGCATTTGAAATAATCTTCGATGACACTCTTGGCTTGAGAGTCTTTACAATCACACAACTGTCATCAACCACTTTTTAGGCTTTTCCTTTCCCATCCATTTTGCAGAGATCTACCTGCTCCCCTGGTTCTTTTCATCATCAACCTTAATGAGGTTCCTTTGGGGCTCCGCACACAGGACCTCCACTAACTTGACAGACATAGGCTCATCACAGCTGGAAGTAAGCACGCATGGATTGGTTTGACGCTTGACAGCTTTGTGAGTGCCACGTGCGAGGCCCTCGTGGATGAGGGCAGGGTTCAGCAACTCTTGTAAAGCAGTTGCAGTATCACTGCCTTCCTCGGCAAGGGCAGAGGACAAGAGCTGGGACAGCATGCTCAAGGCACCTGGTCTTGTAGGCCCTCCCAGACGGAGACTCTCCATGGCAGTGGGCAGCCTAAACGTTCTCCAGAGGAGCCATGGGTGAATTTAGATCTCCATCGTTTGTGCTAGTGGCCCAGTGCTGATGTGGACATCTTACAGGTATAGTTGCTTTAGAGCGTATGCTACATTAGAGAAAGATAGCAATGTGCCTTCTGGGCAACAAAATGGGAATTATATCCTTGCCTCTCTTAGAAGTGTGAGGAGACCAAGTCCCTAGACTCTACCTTCTCCTATGTCAGGTGGTACTGATGGCAGTTCTATCGTTCCTGCTGTTGATGGTGTTGGCTGTCCAGTCCATCTTTGCCTTAAGTTTACCTGGAGCGTTACAGAGAACAGCTGCTCCATAGAGTTTGTGTGGTTCCAATCTCAAGCAAATTGGATTTCCAGACCTTTCTTCTGCAGCAGAGCTGCTGGGTGGAAACACCAATATTTATGCTACAAGCTTTTGGAGATCTCCTTGAGTCACCCAGGCTCCAGGGAATGGAATTTCTAAGAATATGAGTAACTTCATTGTATTCATTTCCCTTTTTGTCACTCAATAACTGTGCTGCAGTTTAAATCCACTAATTCTCAAATTTAGGGAGATGCATTTCTTTCCTATTTACTGATTACAATTTCTTAGGGTTCATGTAGAACTGGGCACAGCTTCTACTCTGGTGAACATTCTGTTGCTTTTTGAAATGTATGTTTTCTCACTTCTTGGCATTATATGACCACAGCTCAGGCAGTGTCACAATCATAAAGAAAGACATAAAAAAGTTAGAGGTACACGTCTTTAGTTCTACAAAGCTGGTGGAATCTGACTTGGGGAAAGGGAAGCTTTTTGCAGTACCTTAATGGCTTCAAATTAAAAGCAAAAAATACATTTTCTTTTCAGAAATTTAAAGCCAGAAAATATAACTCAGAAAATGCAATTCTTTAAAAAGAATTTCTCTGAGGCATTAAAATATGACTGTAAATTAAAATGACAAAACATTATAAGAATCAGACATTAAGAAGACAAAGAAATCATAGAGGTCTATAATGATAAGGCTTAACATTTAATGAGCACTCATGATGGGCCTGGAATAATGAAACTGCTTTTACAGGAATATCTTCTTTAGCAGTTGTAAGAACCTTATGAGGAAGGCATTGTTATCCCTTTCTTACAAAGAGGACTTAGAGAAGGAGCTCTGGCTGCACAGTGGTTAAATACTTGACTGCTTACAGAAAGGTTGTCAGTTCAAGCTCACACAGCGGCTCCTCAGGAGAAAAAACAGTCCCAGGAAATACATTGTGGCCTAGAACACCCTAAAGGAGAGTTCTACTATGTCATACATGTCACCATGAGTCAACATCAACTGGCCAGCACCTAACAGCAACCCAAACAGAAAAGCTGAAAGGGGTCCTGAAACCACCTTGCTGCCTGAGAACGAGGACCTGGAACACTTGCAGATGAAGATCAAGGCTTGCAGCATTCCATACGGACTACAACTCAGCTTAAAGAAAACAAAAAGCCTACAACTGGATCAGCAGTTAACATCATGATAAATGTCGAAAAGATTGGAGTGGTCAATGATTCTTGTCTTGCTTGTATTTATTGTCAATGTTCTTGAAAGCAGCAATCAAGCATAAGGTAACTCTGCTTCACAAGACCTCTTTTAATGTGCTGTCATGCAAGGGTGTCACTTTGACGACCCAAGTGTGCTTGAACCAAGCCATGTATTCTCTATTGCCTCAAATGCATGTGAAAATTGGTCATTGAGTAAGGAAGACTAAAGAATTGATGCGTTTGAATGTTGCTGATGAGGAATATGGAATGTAGCTTGGACTGCCAAAAGACAAAACAAATCCATTTTGCAATAAGTACAGCCAGAACGCTCTTTCGACTGTGGTGCAATTTTATCTTGTGGACTTTAGACATGTTATCAAGCCAAGATAGTTCAAAGAGGTCATCCGGCTTTGTAAAGTCATCGAACAGTGAAAACGAGTAACTGGCACAGTGGCTGCAACAAGGAGTTCAAACATAGGAACACTGAGGAGGCTGGAGTATCACCTGGTGGAGGTTCTTTCTGTAGTACCTAGAGGCATTCTAGTCAAGCCCAACTCAGAGGCTCTTAACCGCCGCCACCACCTCCACAGCTACATAGCTACCTGGAATTGTGCTCAGAAAAGCTCACAGAGGCTGCCTTCAATCAAGAGTGTAGTTCACTCATCAAAAGGTACCTGAGGAGACAGGCCTGGAGAGCCCATTCCAGACATAGATCTGACTTGACATGAGTCTCCTCAGGACCCCTGGGGTTTCCATGCATTAAAACATACTCAAGAGCAACTGGTTGTGTTTTCACGAAAGCAGAGGAGAAAAGCAGCATATTCAGGGGGCGTTTAGCCAGTCAGTGGCTAAAATAAACCTGAGCTGAAATAAAGACCAGATTGGTGTGCATGCGCACACCCATAAAAACGCACAGAAGAATCAACACGTTTATGGAAAACACCGGCAGGTAGCTAGATTAGGAATCAAGGGGGGTTGTTTTTTCCAAATACCAGCGACAGCAGAGATCACTTGGCAGGTTCCCAGAAAGGGGCTACAGGGAAGTCAGGCTCTCATCAACCCCAGTGAAAAAACAGAGAACCGTCAGAGATGTGACCTCACACAAGTGCCCCTGAACACAGTCAATAGGGCCGGCAAGTACCCACAACCAGGCCCCCTCCAGTCATGGAGGAGGGGGATAAAGGCCAAGGCGGGCTTCCCTTTCTTGGTTCCTGGGAGGTTTCCTGCTCTGGGTTCCACGCTTGGTTTAGTTCTCTTGGTCCAGTGTTGTTTGCCATGGTTTTTCACGTTCCCCTAAGGTGGCCATCTGTAGTCATGAACTTTTGCTCGATCTCTGCATGGCCTGCCAAGCTTTCCAGGGATGCCGTGTGTATCCTTGAGACTGTGTGCTACTTCTGGTAGATGAGAGAAACATATTCATAAGCATGCACATGTGTATCATAGAGCATTTTATATAAAAGGTAATTATACATTAAGAAAGCACCCCAGCCCAGTCCAGATCTTGTCCATAAATCCATATGTCCAACAGCCGTCTACAAAGTCCTTCAGACTCACAAAACACATACAATAACCCCAATTGCAGGGCGACCACAAGCCAGTGGGTAGAAAGTCTTTGGATCCAATGGCATTGTAAGCAACTCAGCACTGGCAGGAGTCTCCGTGTGGTTTCTCCAGTTCCAGGTTTCTGGCTGCATCAGGGTAGGTCCATGTGGCTTCTCCTCAGGGATGTCTCATAGGGAACCAGGCTTCTCAGTCGAGTCTCTCAGGCAATGAGCATTGTGAGTAGAAAGTCTCAAAGGAAGTGAATCCAGAGAGATCATGTCCGTACCTCCAAGAAGGAATTACCTCATTTTGCAGAATTCTCAGGAGGTCATGCCCATGTATAGCTCTCTTTGGCTATCTCCAGTTTGCCAGGCTAGGCTCCACCTCTAAATTTGAATCCTCAAATTGACACCAGATTAGGTGACTGTTATACATTGTGATACCTAAAACTCCCTTATTCCCATAAAACTTACTTGGATTTATGAGAGTGTTTTCAGCAATGATAGAAGCAAGAAGCTAGATCAACCATACCAGAAGGCTAACAACTCCAAAATTCCTCCATCTTATTTCCCACAAAGTTTTTGTGTGTGCACCTGTATGTGTATCATATCTGTATTATGCATAGTGACCCTATGTCCAACAGAATGAAATGATACCCGACCTGCACCTTCCTCACTTTGCTCTTATGTCTGAGCCCATATGTCTGAGCCACTTTGTCAAGTCATCTTGTGGAAGGCATTCCCTTCCTTTTCCAAGGAGCCCTGGGCATGTAATGGGTGTATGTTAAGTTCTCAAGTACAGTCAATAATTTGAGTCCATCAGCCATTCCACGGGGGAAATATGAGGCTTCCTATTCCTATAAAGAGTGAAAGCTTTGCAGACCCCACAGAGGTGACACTGCCTATCCTATAGGGTTCCACAGATAGACTGTCTCACTATTCCAGCATGTGTTCTACATACATTGACTTGATGGCAGTGACTTTACATACACACATGTCTATGCACATACACATGCAGAGATATGAGTGTGTGTAGATGCCATTCATTTTGTGGCACAAAAAGCAGAAGCTCCCCTGAAGCAGGAGTGGGAGGTTGTACTGTGCTATTTGAAACAGTCAACCACTTTCTATTCTCCATACTCTTTCCACCCATCTCCGTTGTATCAAACTTCATAAAGTATTCCAGGGAGATTGACACTGGCCAAGTTCACCATTGCAAGGCTGGCCAAGTGAGTGCAAATTGCCTCTCAGTGGGTGGCTATTATATTTATATTGGTTTAAACTGTTTCTATTGCCAATCCATTATGCTGGAATCCCCCCTTGCTGAGGGCAGCTGTGTTATTCTTTTCTTTGACTGAAGCCCAAGAACTATCTCTCTAACTCCTTGGGAACTAGTGCTTTCAGAATAAACATCTTGAGCCCAAAGGGGGCCTCTCCTTATCCCACTGCCACTTGCTAAATCAGAGTGCTCCCCTCTGGCCTCAGTCAGTTCACATTGCTCATTTTTCAAGGAGATAGATTTTGGAACGGAGTGAGAAAATGAGATGATGCCTATTTACACAGATAGCCAAAGGAATGCTGTTTGAGAAAGAAATCTACTTCCCCAGGAGACAAATGATTTAAATATCATCACTAATGTTCACCAGTGAGGATCAAGATGCCCCAACAATGTCCAGATGAGCACCATTCAAATCAAATTGAAGTATGTATATGTGACCTTTTCAAACCAATTTTCCCAGCATGCATTTATGCATATCCCAGTGCATGTGTGTGTATGTATGTGTATGTGTATATATATATATATATATATATATATAAAATTTTATTGGGGGCACATACAACACACCAGAATCCATATATACATCCATTGTATGTCAAGCACATTTGTACATTTGTTGCCCTCATCATTCTCAAAACATTTGCTTTCTACTTGAGCCCTTGGTATCAGCTCCTCATTTTTCCCCTCCCTTCCTACCTCCCCCTCCCTCATGAACCCTTGATAATTTAAGAATTATTATTTTTGTCTTATCTTACACTGTCCAATGTCTCCCACTTCCCTGTTGTCTATACCCCAGGGAGGGAGCTATATGTAGATACTTTTAATCGGTTCCCCCTTTCTACATGACCTTCCCTCCACCCTTCCAGAATCACCACTCTCACCACTGGTCATAAGGTATCATCTGATCTGGATTCCCTGTTTCTAGTTTCTA